>JARJDS010003453.1:0-31228 GCA_030264155.1 Atheta pasadenae
GATAATAAGGTTTTCATAATTAATGTTAATTTATGAATATTATAAATATACCTAATACGTAAGCTGAATGGTTTGTGCAATTGTGGATGTGTTAATTGAATTGCTTACCTCTGGTAGAACCCAATGTCGTGAGGCATGACGACTTCAACGGCGGCCATGTTTATTAATCATTGTCGAAGTAAAGTCGTGCCAGTAATTGGAATTACTAATTGTGTTAGCGTTGACGCGCAAGTATAATAATAAAAAGTTATGTTTGACCAACAACTGTATTTTATTTTGATAATATCTTTCTTTCTAACTCTTTTATTAAAAGACAATTAACAATAAAAATCAAATAAATTTTATTTTTAATCAAAAGTAATCACATAATTTCTAATGGACCCCATTCTAAATTACTATAAATTTTCACGAGTTCTAAAATAAACGGTCTCTATTTACAGAAAATTTTGTAAATTTCCCTTATACGATCATTTAGAATTCCTTCCGCGTGTACATTTTTTCAAAGGTGACCTGAATTTAGTAGACGACGGTTTCTGAGATTTGGTAGCCTTCTTTTTATTTTTAGCCTTGTCCTTTTTAATCTTTTGTAGCCTCTTGGACTTGTTCTTAGCTGCCCGCATCTTGCGCTCCTTGCATTTAGCAATATGTATTTGTTGGCTTCTTTTGGTCCTTGCCGCTTTCTTCTTGGCTTCGGCCTTCTTTTTGGCTTGGGCTTTCTTCTTGGCTTCGGCTTTCTTCTGCGCTTCTTTTTCTTTCAATGCCTTTATTTCTGCGGCAGCTTTCTTTTTCTCGGCTTTTCGCTTTGCGACCTTTCGCTGGAATTCACATTTTATTCGTGCAGCTTTTTCCTTTGCGGCTTTACTCTTGGCCTTGTCAGATTTCTTCGCTTTTGAGGTCTTCTTAGGACATGCACATTTGGTTTCTGGGGCGGTCGTATTAACAGCCCCATCAGAAACTGATTCCAGATCTTCGTAGCTTGATTCCGTATTCAGGTCATCAGGTTGGCTGGCAGCAGAAAGGGAGGAGCTCTCTTCATCGTCGTCATCGGTAGGGTTGCGACCAAAAGGTTTCTTGTTCAGATGTTTTTTTCTTGTGACTTGAAATTTTTCAGTTCGTTTCGAATTAAGCTTACTCCACAAGAGCGCACCTTCCGCAGCTACTTTTTGCGGAGTCCATTTCTTGTGGCGTAGCCTGAGTTGATATAAAAACATATAATATGCGCGGTCGTCCTTAGGCGCCATTTTCACGTTTAATTTCAGGAGCGAAAGAGTGAGGATCTGTTCTCGAATTAATCTCTCTGTGTTTTCGGACCGTTGCTAAACGACACTGGATTTTGTTTCATGGCTAATACGATATCATTAACAATAAACAACGTGCATAGCAACTTAAACAATTTCTTTTAAAAGTGCATACAAACAGTTTGAAACACTTTTTGAACCGGAAATATCAATGTGGTATGCGTAAAATGCCAAAGAATAGCGGGAATTTTAAATATTGCCTTTGTTTCTTAAGAATATCCTACAATATAGTTACACAAATTTAAGTGTTGTGTTAAGTATTTACTACGTGTAAAACAAATATACCTGTTTTTTAAGTATCGGACAAGGATTGAACAATATTTAATATTAATTAACAATAAACAAAGTAAAAGTAACCTAAAACTAACAAACTAACAAGAATAAAAGTGTTCTATGGTGGCGGCACGCCGACTGAAGGCGCTGGCAGCGTTCGGTACAGTTCGTCACAATAACATGTCCCCACCGCTAACTACGACCATCGACAGCATGTTTCGACAGTCGCCAGCCTTCTTTTCCGCTGAAACTTCACCAAGTAAGTTACGGCCACGAAATTTATCGCCAATCATCCATCCAATCAAAAGAAATAATCGCTAACTATTTGTTGGAAATCATTAACCATCCATCGGGTCACCCGATTCCGCAAATATTTAGCCCCGATACCTTCTGGAATTAGTGAAAAACATCGAAACTAAAAAGTGTTTTGGTTTTAGGTTAAAATGGTGCAACGGCTAGTTTTTCGACGTCGGTTGTCGTATAACACAAAATCCAACCGGAGACGCATGTAAGTGAACTTGATTTGTTTTTTCTCATTCTAATCTTCAGCATACCATTAAAATGATGATTATTTGGCTAGAGTACTGAATAACATGAGGAAAAACCCCTTCGTTCGTTATCAAATCACTGAAAGTGCACGTTTTTCGCTAGTGTTGTGCGCATAACCTAAAATACGTGTTCTAACTGGTGTTTCGTTTATTTTTAGTGTGCGTACGCCCGGTGGAAAATTGGTCTACCAATATTTGAAGAAAACTAAGAAGGTACCAAGATGCGGTCAATGCAAAGACAAGTTAAGAGGTATTATCCCAGCACGGCCACAAGAACGTTCCCGCATGTGTAAACGGAAGAAGACCGTTAAGCGCGCCTATGGTGGCGTCTTGTGCCACAAGTGTGTAAAGGAGAAGATCGTTCGCGCGTTCCTCTTGGAAGAACAGAAAATTGTTGTATCAGTTCTCAAGGCACAGAGTGCTAAGGGTAAAGGCAAATAGATGTCTTAAATATATCGTGTAATATGGTGTACAACTATTGTATTGCTTCATAACAAATGTCCATGAAACTCACTGTCCCACAAATTTGAAAAGAATTTTTTCAACTTCATTCTAGAATGAATTGTTCTAAAGTTCATGATTTTATTGTTTTGTTCATCATACTTACCTGGTTTTCAGATTTTTATGCTTTTTAATGTGAATGGACTTCAGTGAAAAACTACAAATGACTTAATTGTAATTTTAATTTATTTTATATACATACAAGTGGCGTTTGTAATCATTTTGCTTTATTATTTATTGTAGTTGATTTGCACCAGTTTTATTTAAATTATAACATAATGCATGTTTAAACATCACTAGAAAGTAATGCATGATAAATATTCAATCTGTGCTTAAAATCATTTTAATTGCATGAGAAATTGTCATTGTAAGCTCAAAAACTAACAACTCCATGTGGTAAATGTATTTAGTTGTTCCATTATTATCGTTAAGTGATATTATTGTAAAAGGTAAGTAGATTTTGTTAAATATTTAAAAAAAATTGCACGAATTGAGGTTATGTTTTTAACTTCATTCACCGAACCTTATTTTCCGTTTACTTTGTCTTTTCTTGTTACACATTTTAAATAAAGATTTAGATAAAATGATAATTAACTAAAAAAATACAAGAAGGTTTTCCAAATAAACACCCAAGTTTTTGCGCCAATTATTAGTTTTTTTGTTGGTTTATGACATTTCATTTTTTGGTTAGTAAAAAACGCAGACGTTAATAGTTGACACAATGCCCGTTAACAGCGCTTAGTATATTTAAAAATTATTATTAATAATAACTTAGATTAGTTACAAAGGACAATAGCGATTACATAATTGGATTAAAATAAACTTATTAACCGCAATGAACATTAACGAATTAAGTTTTATCTTATTATTTATACGAAGCACTAACAGATGGCGCAGCGTGTCCTAAATCTCATCGCGGCCGAATATGGTCGATTGTGCGACGACGGCAGCAAGATGTCCGCCATGACATTCCAGACGATGCGTTCTTGTGTTTTTCTGGCGAAAAGTGACAGTTCCCGCGAACGTGAATGGTGATTTGTGCCCCCAAGTGAAAGAACTTTCTGTACCCGGCTTCGGTCATGAAGACGATGATTCTGACGAACGTCGCCTCCGCCGCTAGCTACACACAAGCGAGTAAGTAACCATAGCTATACATAACATAATCCGCGACTGTAGCTCGCACACACAGCCTTTGTTGTCGTACTGCAATTCCCGTAAACAAAACAGGAGCGACTCACGATCTCTGTCGATTCCTGCATGTTATTTGCGTATCGTATTTTGCTAGTGCATTGCGTCCCGAATCGAATCAGGTGTGCGTTCCAGGTGTTTCAGGTTAGTTAAAGGACACAACGGACGAGAGAAACTCGTGTGTTCTTACTGCCTTGATCTAGTTGTTATGGCATGATTGGTTTGATGCGGATTCGCAAAGAACGTGCCAACAATTGCATGTATGTACGCACATGATGTTACACGCAGCACATGGACTTGGTGTTTATTTTGTTAATAATGTTTATTGTAATGTTACGCGGTAGGTGCTTCTGATTGTTTTTTTTTGTTTTGATCTGTTGCGTGCGTCAACAAGGTCAAAGTTATGAGATTTGTCTGGGAATATTTTGTTGTAAAGATAGATAGTTCATTGATAATTAGGTATTTAGTTAATTTTTGTGTGTTTAAGTATATTTAGTGAGTTGTCCAACTTTTGTTTTTTTGTTCGGAACATTGAAACATCTCTTGTTTAAATGGTAGGCAACCAACGTTGCATGTCACAAGATATCGGATTCATAGTATATTACGTCACTAGCGGAAACTAGGTAAAACTAGTTAGTTTTTCTGACAACAAAAAATCATAAAAATTATTCTTAATTAAAAATTTGAACAAAAACATTTTATTCGTTTATTTAAATAAAATAGTAATCGATTGATACAAAGTTAAAAATATTTTTGCTTGGTGATTGGTTATCTTTTATAAAATCTTAAAACTCATCAGAATAAATCATGCATGTAAAATTTTTGAAATATTAATGCTCGTCTGCTTGTATCTGGTTGTCAGCTTAAATTCTGTAAAGTTTGCAAAAACAAGATTAGTCAATCGATTAATTAGCACCAGTAGGTGGATTAAAATTGAATAAAGCGAATGAAATGTTTTTTTTTGTCGAAATCGTTCCCATCTGCCAAAAAATATTTGCAAATTTTTTTTGTATATATTTTATGGTTAGTATAGTAACTAATTTATAGTTTTTTGTTGTTGTTTGAAAACAAATATGTCATACATGTATAAAGTTTCAAATTTAAAACTAGCGTCGATAATTAATAAACAACGTCCGAATTTATTTTGGCGCCGTAGCCTGGTTAGAAATTGTTTTCGATCTGCTGCTGCGCAGCTGAATTTCGAGTTCGCCCACGACACACTACGATTAAATCCTAATAGAGTGCCGAATGCACGAAGGCGCAAAAGCGTGCGCTACCAATATGAATTATTGATATTGGCTCTTGTCGCGTATAATAGAATTAACGTTAATGATTTACGCGCTAGTAATCCGGCAGCGCGCTTTGTGGCGCACGGAATTTATTAATGTCCACGAATGTTTGCGTGTACATGTACCTTGTGGCGGTACTGATTACTTGATTAGTTATGAAAAATTTCTTAAGCTTTAGTTTGACGTTTTACTTGATTGTATCGGTTAAATAGCAAATGGCCAACTTTTAATAAGTTTTGACATGTTTTTAGTGAAAATCGCTATTGAAATTTAACAAAATTATGTTTTAATATTTTTTATTGACTTCACAATACGATTGGTTATTTCCTGTTTCCTAAATGCCCCCTAATATCCTAACACAATTGCTTGAAAAATGATAATACAATTTTTGGATCGGTTATTGTGTTTGGTTATTACTTATGGGCTTGTAAGTAATTTCCTGGGTTTGGTTCAACGTTATTTGTTCTAAATTATAACTATTGTTATTCTCATAAAACGAAAAGGGGTGTTTACAATAGATAAAGTGGTAAGATTAGGTCTATATATTGAATTTGTTGCATTTGTAATTGTCTTACGAAATGACTAATTTACAGCTTGTTATTTCACTTAAACGCTGATAAGTGTTTTATGTTTTGTTTGGCGCTCATGGCGTCGATGTTACTTGGTTTAATTGAAGTTGACATGCGGCTATCATTCCAGTTTATTGCGAACGTCGACCACTTAATTAATTATGTAAATGTGGGCGTCATCGATTACAAAAACTTCAGAAACGATTTACAAGTCCCAAGCGTACCGAAAGCGAATTGAAAACATTTGTTACTCATCAAATTTAAAAGTTATAGGTAAAACTAGTAATTGTTTAAATCGGAAACAAAGTTCAGGGATAGAAAGAAAGGAAGAAAGAAAGTTTATCGTGTTGGTTTCATTTAATATAATAGCCATAATTATGATTTCGTATATTCAAAATAATTTAGGCAGGACTCTATGTAAGAATAAACTTTTTGGATACCGGTACCAATTATTGGATCGTCGTGGAGATGACTGGAAGAAATCGGTATTTTGGGACGGTGTTCGTTTTTTTAGGCGCAGCGCATTAATTCGTCCGATGGCCGAGCGGACGCCGTACGCGTATCGTGTCCGAAGGTGTCGGATCGGTAGCCGTACAGCGAGATAATAAAATAAAAGCGAGATTCAGCTGACCTTGCTGGCGGGTCTCAGCGCCCCCTCGCACTCTTGGCCCGACAACCGGCCACAGCAACTTCACATTGTTGCGATGCTCGATCCACGCCACGATCTTCGCTGTGGTATAATGGGCATTGAGCGTGCGGGGCGCGGTATCTTGATTTATGCAGCCGCGAGGGCCGCTTGGGAAGATGCGAGCAGGCTGTATGTGTTGTGCTGGCCGCGCGAAGAAAAAAAACGAAGAGACGGCGACTCGTGGCCGCGCCGACCGGCCGCTCGTTTAATATAATAAAACGTGAGCGACTCTTAAAGATATTGCTTATCTCGAAAACACGTGTTTCCATCTCGCGCGACGAGCCACCCGAACCTACCACCGACACAACCAGTTTTTGCCCCGCCGACACCACACAGTTTTTATTTTTCAATTTCTGTAACACCTACCTACGGATGTTGCTCGCACGCGTTTGCATATAGCGCCTGCGCATCTCATTTTAATTCATTTCCATTACTTAATTTTTTCTCAAAAATTTCAAATCATTTTCAAATTATTAGCGAATATAATCAAAACCCCCAAACGGATTATTTGTTACCAGTTATATTATGCATCGCTGGTAAAGAAAGACCAGAACGAGATTCGACACGGCGCGAGTGTTAACCACGTTCAACGTATTCCCCGAAACTCCAATTAATTATATTTCTTTCCTCCTTTGTCGTCTGGTCTGCATGAATCCAACGTTTCTCTTGGATTCATCAGTATGCCTTGATGTGATGATGCCTGCCCGCACGATGATGGCCAACTCATTTAGAACTGCTCGCCGAGTTTCGTTAGCGTCGCGTAGAATAATGGGAACGATGGGATCGGTGCGACAAAGCGCGCTAGGAATTTTTGTCAACCCGCCGTTCGTTAGTCAAGCTTGTTGGCAGGACATGCATCAACATCAAGAAGTGTAGCTACAACTGCGGATTCTCACCGATTTAGAACGGGAACAGTTTGATTATTCAAAGAGCGCAAAGTGCCAGAAAATGGCTGTGTGCCGGCTCCAGAAAAGGAAATAAATGGACAGGCATGCAGAATGTCAGATGCTCTTTAACTCTTCGCAGTCCTTAGAGGTTTCCTTGTTGGTCGAATCGTTGAATCTTGATTGGTGCTCAAGTTGTCTCCGCGCGGCTAACTAATGGCAGCGACAATGGTTTGTACCTGTTGCGCTCGCGATGAAGCAAAGACGCTGCTTCAAAAGGAATTTTATATCTCGACTGGGTATCATATAGCATGTGTGTTACTGTACAACATTAGCTTTTGAGTATGCACTATTTTTGAAAGGAAAGGTTTATTTCTGGATTTTATTGGATCACTTAGCTTTCTTTGTTCAAGCAGAACTAAGCTGAGAACTAGGAGTTTTTGTTTAAAGACGTGTTTTCTACTGGTATTCACTGCAATTGAATCAAAGCAACCTTTAGCTATAGCAATTAAGTCTTTGCTATTTTATTATTTTAATTCCAAAACCCTTATAATTTAAAATACATTGAAGTCAGAGAGTTATTTACAAAAAAGTCTTGGTTCTTCTTGGGTGTTCGTACAATCTTTAAAATGTAAATTAGTTGTGAAGTGTTGCTGGATTATTAATTTTTTTGTGAAATAAGAACATCTGTCACTGACCAATGACATTAGTTTAGTAAAATTTAACTCCAAGTTGAATTTAAACTACCCACTAAAGAAATTTGAACGTGTTGAGAACCAAGTATGTACGCATTGAAGAAATAATAAGGTGACGATAAATCGTATCGCTCGCCGTTTCTTGAAAGACGCTTATTGATAAAATCATCTCTCACCACATGCATTGTAACCTTACACCCTTCATTATACTCGCGTTTCGTAGCAGGCTCGGTAAAGCATGTAAACACAACGTTTGTTTTGTTTCTGTGCGTCCGGGCCGAAGTACAATCCTGAAGCCCCGCATAACATGGTGATGATATTTTATACGTTCGTCGGCATCGCTCGGCATTCGATCACTGTCAACCCTTTTTGTCGGATTTGGTCCTGTTTGTTAACGCGTCCCCAGATGCCATCCACCAAACGCGACAAACAACAAAAAAACAAATCGGGCGCATGTTTTCGCGTTGCAAAATCTGAACCGGAGCCGCAAAAACGCGTGACCGCTGCGAGCTTGCTGGAGCAGCGCTAAAATGAAAAACAAGCGCGAAGCGTTCAAAATTAACTTTCAGGTGGACATGTTTTACGACGCGCTGGATTCGCGGCGGTCTGCTTTTCGCATCATTATTGCGGCGTCCTGCGCCCGAACAAGGGCGCGAACGGCCACAACTCAACGACAATCTGCGCGACAATCGCTACACTTGTTTACAAGTTCCGTAGCACGCCAGTTTGTTTCTTGTTCGGCGCAGGTTTTTTTTATTGTTTCGTGTTTGAGGCGTTGGATTTTTTGCTCGCGCGCTTTCTTTGAATTTTGTCGCCGAGGCTAGAGAATGCGCGATGAATGCTGCGAATTTTGCACAGTGAGCGGAGAACATGCGATTGCAACCAAATGGAACTCGGGTGGATTAACTTGTGTAGGTAAAATTGCGTTCAGTTGTACTTTTGATTTGTACCACGCGAGAAATTGACTTTGCGCTGTTTAAGCGGGTTGGTTATATATCTACATGAATCAACGAGGGTTTGAAACGTGCATTATTTCTTCAGGCATGAAATTTTAAATTGCAATAAAGCACATGCATGTAAAACTGTTTTTATTGCTTTGGCTATTGCTTTTGAATGCACACGTGTATGATAAATTAGGTTGACTGTGACGCACGGCGGTGCTGCGCGTTGTGTTGGATGGTTATTTTCATTCGGGATTCGATTAAATTACCTGTAAACCTGATTGATGATTACGAGTACTATTGTGGCATTGCTGGACTTTTTCAGTTCGACGTTGTTTTTTTACGAGAAAAAAACGTGGGGGACGAATCGCGGGAGGGCAATTTCGAAAATCGACGGCACGAGGATTCGTCGCGGTTTGCGGTGTTCGCCTTCGTTGCGCATAATGAAAACATGTACAAGACCTTTACGTTTACATCTACTACAGAAGACAAACTCTTTCGTTTAGGTTTTATTAGGTTTATTAGAAATAAAAGTCCCAAATAGGACTTTTCAGAGGAAATTGTTTAAAAGAGAATTCTATTGTTCGATATAAATGCAAGTTAAATTTAAGGCGATTTTTCACAAATACTATAAAATATAAATTTTAAAGTTGAAAATTCTATAGTGGCCTAACCCCTTAAGCAAGTTTCCTGTTCATGGTACATGTACTATTTTGTAACCTCCAGCTGGCGGTGGCGTGACGGGAGATGTTTTTTGGCGCTGATACAGCACCAGCACGAAGTTCTTGTTGGAGCATTCGGAATCGATTTGTTATACAACGCGGTGCATGAAGCTCACGCCCGCAACCAGCGTGGTTTTCGTTGACTTCAGTTGCCATCAAACCAACTCCGTGCTGAGGCTATCAACAAACTTCGACACCTTCCACATAACTCTCAATAGCTAGTAGTGGAACTCAGCAATGGGTTTTCTAATTCCCGTGCGAAATTTTTGCGTAACTCGCGGCTTGTCCCTGCCTGTAACCAAAACATTGGATTTGAGTATCGTGGAAAATTGCGCGCACGCTTTTCCCCTTGTCGCCTTGTCGTATTTTCTTCCTGCGCATGCGGTGTCTGCTTTGTTCCAGCGCACCCGATTATGGTGCGTTACCATATCGGGCCGTGTACCTCGTTGGCGTTCACAAAGGAAAATAACTAATTCCAGCGCGGTACACTTCGTCCGATCGTGCGCCATAAATGCGCTTTTAACTACGCGAAGTGTAGGAATACTTCGCGCATTAAAACACAACGCTATGGACATTTTCAGCCAGTTTCCATAATCGGCGCATCGCCGTTCGCGTGCGAACAATGCACCGATGTATGTTTTACCTGTATACTTAACCAACACACACGACGGCCAAGTATCTTACTTATTTTTACATAAGTCAACTTAGTTTTGGGCTGTTATGAAATAAAATACGCGCGACCATATGGTCGCCGACGGCCCAAATTCGGCGAACGCGGTTTTATGGGCGTTTGATTCTTGATTAGGTCGGTCGCGGGGGGCACAAGGGTCAAACAGCACGCTTAGATACGTGTCAATACATGGTGGTCATTTCGAGTGTGTCACTGAGAAAAAAGTCTCTTTAAGAAGGTAATGTTGGGTTTGAAATTTATGTCCCCTCAACTGCCCGGCCATCCTTCGAATTACCATAACCTATAACCATTTCAAAGCTGAAACGTAAAAACATTCAGCTGTGCATGAGTCAAACGAATTATTTAAATGTAAAGCAAGTGCCACAGATAGATATAAATCAATCACGGGCTGGAACCTATTAACTTGCGCGTAAAAATGACAATGTCGGTGCAATAAATAAATAATAACCAGCCAGCTACGTATGTAATGGATGCAGTAATGCAACTGGTAACAAGTTAATGCCATGCGTGCGAGCAAAGACAACGCGGCTGCTTGTTCGAGCGCAATTACTTTCAATGTAATTCGAGGGATTCCGAGAAATTGCTTTCGTCCTCGACACACCAAACGTCCTGGTTAGAACGCATTTGAATGCTGCACAACTTGTTAAATTACCACATGAATCAGAATGTTTGTTTCTGATTTTCGTTTTTACTAAGCTGATAACTATTGCTTATTGAGGTTGCAATTTCAAATTAGGCGTAAATCCAGACTATTTTTTGATTACTTAGTTAAATTGTGCAAAATAATTTTTTGATTGTAGTAGATGTGAAGTAGATGATGGTGAGTGTGGGTCTAATTTGTTGTTGAGTTTTTTGTGAAATTGAGTATTTTCTATTGGGAAAATATGCAATTGCATTGAAATCAAATGGTCCTTTAATAGCGGGGCAAAAAAAGCTCTTGGAATAAAATCAACAGTGGGTAATTTACATTGTTTCGTCGCGCTCACCTGCATCGCGCGCCTTATGTTTCCTTTTAGGATTTCCTTTAAACCCAAGCTTTTTGCACGAATTGCACCACGGCGTGCTCAGCACGTTTCACGCCGTTCATCGAACATTTGAATCCGCGTTTAAGGCATATTTAATAACCTCCCAGTGGAAACGTTACGCTAGATTTAATCAACCTTCTCGATGAGAACGAGCGTAATTTCTTTAACGTGCTAACAACTGAAACCGTGACGCGGGAATGTTGCCATTTCCAACCTCGCGAGAATGCTCCGCAGTGAAAACAACACATTCGCTACACATTGCGCTTTCACACATTCACGAAAAGATATTTCTGAGCTTTGGTCACTCCATGAAACGAGATTTACATTGCAAAACTTTGCGAGTTGCTTCCACATCACCACACTAGCCATACTCCTCCAACCCAATGTATTTCGATAAATCTTTTTCTTAAAAGCATTCAAATAAGTTTCGGGTTTCTTCCAGAGACACATCAATCCATGCACCACCTTGGTGACGTATAAAAATAAAACTGTTCAGAATCCTCGGAATATTTCACAGCTGTGTAACCGATACACGGGTCGCGATGCTCATCATGATTACGCCGACGTTTTCGAATAATGAAGTGAATCCCTGGTTAAGGTCGTCCGAGATCGGATTGGGCTTGATTTCTAATTTGATATTCTTTCTTATGCCTTGAATTTTCTGACTCTCGCTTGTAAAGTGTTCTCTTGGCATACCATGACGAGGAATGAATGCGCGCCGCGTCGTGTTGAATCCGAAGCGTTTTTCGATGTTGAAAAGGGTTGCTTCATTACCGAGATGCGTCTCAACGTGTCCACGATTGCATCGGCGTAAAATGCGTTAATTTCCAGCGGCTTTGAAAGCGTGTCCATTAGATGCGTCTGTCAATATCATTTGGCGTTGTGATTTAAATGCTTATATGATGGTTAAAAACATTTTCAGAAATATGATTGATGGGTTGGACAGTTGGACAATGATAACAAAAACGATAAATTTCAAAAAGATTTTAAGCATTCAATATTGTTAAATGCTGTAGGATACATTAATCGATACAATTGTTATAGAATGTAGCAGTTAGTCGTAATGAGCGCCATCCAAATCATGATCATCAATTAGTATTCTACTTCTTCCTTATTTTTTGGATTTACATTGATGGTTTTGTTTTTCAGAAATACTACAAAATGAATTTTTTTTTATAACAATCTCGAAATATGAAAATGATATGGTGTTGTCGTCTTTTATGTAATTTTATTGAAGTTTAATGTAATATTTTATGCTTGTCCACTCCTAAACACTTGTGGGAAAGTCATAAAACAAGTTGAAATCAAATATAATGTAATGAGTGTTTAATAAGTTTATACAGATGAAATGCCTCCTTGATTCAATGATAGAACTTGAAGTGTAGTCTCAAAAAAGTAAATAAAGTGACATGCGAAAATCTAACACTCCGAGAGTGGATTCCAGATTCGTGTAAGTTGCAAGATGAAAGTTTTCGATGCTTGGTTTACGTGTTTAGTCAACGAGTCAAAATTGGCCTAACAATGCCTTATGCGGCATCGAAAACTTTCATCTTGCAACTTACACGAATCCTAGATCCACTCTCAAAGAGGAATAACTAGGAACCCGCATAGTAGTCGCGCCTCTTCTCGATTTGTGGAAATTTTTACTTTTTCTGATACTGGCGGCGGCGCGTATCAGCATTTTATGGGCCTGTACAACTTACGTTTCGCTTTCGTTCCGCGATTAAGTGATTGATTAATCAAAACAATTAAAAGAAAGAGTGAAGGATCGCGTCGTACGACTGCGCCATTGATTATTATGGTTTCGGATTGCTTTATTTGTCGATTTCATCGCTTCAACCGCAACGAACTTGTTGCGAATTATTCGCACTTGGTTGATGTACTCACAGACAAGTGCAGAGACAAGACAGATTGAAACTCAGACGATAATTAACGTAATCATCTCAACAACATTTGTTTGCGCCTTGTTACCGCCGCCGTGTTCGCCTCGACGAACACTGATTTTCTGCTTAATTCAAATTGCATAAATTGAACAAATTATAACTACAGGTACTACGACTAATTGAATTATTAGTTAGTGGATGATAAAAAAATGGAAATAAAATTTGTCATTACTACACATATGACGGTAACGATAAATTGCTGTTCAATAAAAGGTCGATTAATAAAGCGTAATATGTGCGTCGTAATAAAGCAAAGAGGCGGCGTGACCAGAGACTTACACTTGCACTTGTTGCGAGGCTAGCCGGCAGCGGCACTTGCTGTACGACTCGGTGCGCCCGAGGTAGAGACGGCGTCGTCGCCCGGCCTGCATAAAATGTGAGGATGCCAATAAAAGCGATCTAGCGCCGTCCGTCCGTTTGTTGCATGACTGGAGATTTTTCCGCGCGTATCCCAGGCGGGTCGTCGGCCACTCGTCCGGCGTCTGGACTCCGAAGGTGCCTGCCGCGTCTATTCGCAGCCGCTTAATTGAATTGGAGGCATCGCGCTTTTTTCGTTCGTTTGCCGATGCAAAACATTTCCGTATGTGAATGCCTCTGCATGATCTCCAGCTACATTTTTTGATTGGCAAAGACATCTTGATGCAATGCCAACTATGATTTCTTTGATTAAATAAAATATTAGGAAGTAAATTTAAGGATAAACGTTTTTGTTACACGTAGAATAATTGGTGTCATTGATGGACAGATTGCAGCAAATTGCGCATAATGATTTTGCTTCAGGGCATGTCAGGCGCTGATCTTCACGTCGTCGCTTTTCGTTGGGCGGTAAAACATGGTAAATGTGTTATAAATTACGTCATTCAACTGACAATTTGCATAGATATACTATCATGTTTTCTTAGATATTAATATGATATAAACTATTAATTTTTTTCTTAGTTTTTACTAACTAATTAAGATGTTAGGCCACTCTAAATCAGACGGCATGTTTAAGCAAAAAATAGATTTTAGGAAAATTCTTAAGTCATAATGATGTAAAAATATTAAATAATTGCTTATAATAAGCATAAAATCTGTTTGTCACTTCACATCTTTAAGATTTCTTCTGTCTTGAAGCTGTACAAGTACCATTTTCAACTTTCATTCATTCATCATATCACCATTTACCATTGCGTGGTAGTCATTTACGCACAGGCTGAGTAAAAACAAACAGAGAGTAATTTACAAAGTAATTTCCGACTGAACGACGCGCCAACTTCACGTGCGGATGTTTTACACTCAAGCACGTAAAACAAACAATATTTTTTACTGAATTTAAGTAAAGATTCATTGTTTAGATGCTGCGGCTTGGCAGTCGTCTTAAAACTTTGTTTAGTGAAATTCATTCGTTGTTTTCGTGTGTGTTGAGACGTCGCTGTTCAAACATACGCCCATGCGTTACGTCGCGCGCCATGCGTTTCATTCATTTCTGCCGGCCATAAATTTACCTCTTTACGGACGTTCGCATGCTTTTACACAAAAATCTCTTCACTTAAACGAGTCATTTGCATTTTAACTTGGTATAAATCACAATATTGGCTGCTGCTAAATTGCTGCGGCACAGCATTCTCTAGCATCTCTAACCGAACTTTGAAATATTTAAACAAACAGCAATCCAAAAAACGATTATGAATCGTTTTCGGTTTAATATCTGTCTGTCTGGCCTGGCTATGTATGATTTAAATTCAAATTTGTACGTAGGACAATGTGGCAACAAGATATGTGTTTATGATGATGTTGGTGATTTATTCATTTGATAAGCGTATAATTATACATGATTATTTAATGTGTAAACATCGCGTCTTTGAAAATCCCTTGTATCGAGCAAATTTGGCGTTTTGTGTTTTGTTGGCGCTTCTCATCACGTTGCGTCTCATCATCATCTGGTTTGTATTCGTCGATTTGTCTTCACACGTGCGCCGATTGGATATTTTGTTTCGAAACACGGCTCCGATTTGATCACCGCTGATGAGAAGCAATCAGCCTGCACGTACTGGCTTAACTATTATTCATAAATAATAAATGCGCGGCGTCGGCCAGAATTGTAATGACGTCTTGTGATCAGGCGCCGCGTGCGCGTGCATCGTGTTCTGGACTTGGTAAGGCAAAATTCACGAAGTTTGCTTGACAATTAGGTTTTTATTATAAGTATTAAGTCGCTACGTGTCGGGACGTGACAGCTAGGAACAATTGTTTTCAATAACGAATACATTTTTGCATTTTTCTTTAATATCACGATAGACATATGCTGCACAATTTTTTCGTTTTGTCTCACAATCATCAATATTATTAATTTAATAATTTTTTTTAAATATATATATTTTTTGATTCCAACTGTTACAGATTTAATCATTTAAAAAGGAAAAAAAAACTAACTGATGTGGTATTTTTGACATGATATTAAATAAATGTTTGAGTTGACCTCAAACAACTGTCATTTATGTCAACAATATCAAAACATTATTAGTGTTGTCTATCACAAAATGTTCTTTGCTTTATAAATTTTAATTGGAGACTTTGAAAAAATCTTGTCAACATTTTTTATTTATATTTTTATTCGAAGTAACAGTTTTTTGTGTTTTTCTGTCACTAATTATGGTAGAACATTGTTTTTATAAAACATTCACATTTATTTTCATACATTAATTTAAGATTATCAAACCTGCTGCTTCACTACAATTACTTATAAATTTCTTGATCGATATTAAGTCCGGCGTATCTGCAACTTGTTGATATCATTAATAATTGCTTGATTAATTATTCGTTCTGAACGAAATGTAGAACATTAGTCAAGCGTCGGTCTAAGGACGCGTTCTTCAATCTCGCTCGTCTCATCTAAGCACATTTCTAATTGAAAACATGGTAACGCCGTCGTGAATTTGCACATGCACTGCAACGCGCGCCCGGTTAATGAAAACATTTCAAGTTATGGAAAATTAAACTACAAAATTATCTTTATGCGCCGACCTCGGCCGAAAGCAATAATAAATATTACTCTTACTCAATACGCAAAAAAGGAAGCGCGAAACGCGAACGAGACTCGTTATGCGTCGCATTGCTTGGTGCCTTTGATAATGAACGTGTAATGAGTATAGCAGAGCATGGAAACATTTAGAAACCATACAGGACGATGTAAAATCTACTCAAAATTTGGTTGACAAATGTATAAAAATTAGTCATTAACTTATTGCTAGTTGCAAGTAATTATAAGTGTGTTTTAAGTAAAATTTCAAGAGGTTGAAGCCTAATGTGTCTTAAAAGGGCCAAATCGTGTAATCCGCCTCTGCGCATGGCATCTCTCGATGGGATACTACCGGAACGGCACTTGTTGCACGTCTACGCCTCGCCTGCATAACCGCAGTGGTCTAGGTCTAGCCGTCACCGCCCGACGGCGGCCTTCCAGATGATGTAAACGACGGCGACGCACGTCGACTACCGGCAGTGGCGAGCGTCTCGTCTCGATAGCGTCGTGGCCAGCGTGCCGCCACTCAGGCAATATCTGCAAACACCACACAAATGCAGCTTGGCAACTTTGTTCCGGAAAGTTGTCTCTAATGCAATAAAATTCTATCATTACCAATTAAAATTGAATGCTTGGTTATTTGATAACATTTTTTTAATGTAATGGCTGTAATCTCAATAATTTTGACATTAGCATTTGCATTTGATTAGAATTGTACTGGTGGTACTTGTACATGCAGTTGTGTTTTAGTAGCTAAAGAATTCAATGATTTGTTGTTGTGTCGGGTGCGGAGGAAACGCCCAACCAAGTTTTATGCTCCTACTTAAACGCATTTATTGTTATTAATAAATTACCAATGGCGCCCGTGTTCTAAATGACGAACTTCCGGATTAAAGGGGTTATAATGTAGCAGGCACAACAAAGAGTTACGGCTTGATATGTAATATCGTTTGTCGTGTTTGAGTCACTTAGATACTTGGCCTTATGTGGTACTCGGCTTTAGTTGATTCTTGTTTAACAATTTATTCATTAAACTATATTAACTCCGGTTTGGTTGGTCGTCGTTGATTTTGAATAGGGTGGCTTAAGTGGCGTTGATTTATTTGATTAAGATGATTAAGTTTTCGGATGCATGCATTGCAGTTCTTTTCATCATGTTTATGTCGTTGCTTACGAAACTTTACAAAAATCTTATTCGTATTAAACATTCTTTTTTGTAGATTTTACTGACATTAACATTAAATTTTTAATATAAATATTTGTTGTATACTTATACGAATCTGTCGAACGTTAACAAAAACGTGTGTTCCATGGATGCGCAGCGCTCGCATTCCAAAGAATCCTTCGCATCTCTCCTTATGCGTCCGCTTGCATTGTTCGTGACATATTAAGAAAACGCGTCCACGCGCGCATCAACTGTCGTGCAAAGAGATTTCTAAGGCTAGACGCATATTTGTCGTTTCTTTGCCAGATAATTATTCACTCGAAACTGGTACGCACTCCACTCTGTGGGAAAACGTGCAATAAAACCGCGCAACGCACAAGGAAAGGCGGCCACAGCCTCGTCAACTCGCCAACTCACCAAATACAGTAGTCGACGACAATCGACAATCAATAAGCACTGGTTCAGACGGATTTATTAGACATTAAGGATTCTTAACTTATTTTTAATTAAAATATTACTAACATGCAAAAAATTATCCCACGCGAAAAACTTTTTTGTTTAAAAATTACAATATTGCTCACTCAAGCTCAAGCATAAATATCACCCAATAGTAAATTTTTAATTAATTTAAAAATAAATCGAAAAATAGTACAATTTTTAAGTATACTCCGCATGTTTCATTCGTCGGAAATCAACGATTTCGATTTCAGTTTCACACGCTTACAACATTTTAATATTTCCGTTTCTCACACAGTTATTTGATTGATAAGTTTCGAACCGATCTAAGTCTTGCTTTGTGGCAATGCGAATGTTTCGTTTGTTGACGATTACCGGCGTTGGTGATGATGGAGTGATCAATTCTTCGCGATCGATTGCTTCATTCAAGCTCGAGCTTTGTAATGGAAACACATTACGAAATTATGACATAAATTGAGAAGGTAAAGTGTCTGCAAGTACATACATGTACTTATGCGCATTGATCAGACTTGTTACAACAGAACTATCGAGAGCACCGCGCACCGGCTAACCTAGGTTGTGATTGCATGCGTGCTGACGCGATTAATAATTAAATCAAGACGCGATCGTTAATTTGCGGTGTTGCACGTCGTACGTTAAGTATCGCATGATTCAGTTGACTATAAGAAGAAGCGCCTCTGCGCATGAGTTAGAAGACATTCATACACGATCACAGTACTTATAAGAGTATCAAAGATGGTAAACCTAGGACTGATGAAGAAGTGCATTATGAGATTTTTAAATTTCGAATTATTAAGTAACGTCGTTATGAATTTGATTGAAAATTGAAAATTTATTCGTTTAAGACTGAAGGTAATCGTTTTAGATGTTTTGGTTGTTTATTTCGATTATGATTTAATGTAATAACAATAATTATCGTTGTGCTTTAATGAGTTTCCTGATAAAATAATAATAACACATTTGAGTATATTCCGTGAATCGATTAAGATTGTAAAACTTAAAGGAATTGCTTGTTTATTTACATTAAATACTAATTTAGATTTTGGAATTTTATCAAATTGATGAAAACAATTTTTAATTCAATTGCCAAGATTAAACCTTATAATCCTAAAACAAATTGTTCTAAACTTGCCACCTAAAAACTTTCTGACCTCTTATTAAATCATGAATCAAGATACTACAAATTCTTTAATAACTTTGAACTTCTTGCGCGAGTACAGCAAGATTTGACACTCCAGAATGAGATAAAACCACGCAGTTCCCGTGCAAATCTTAGTATTATTAACACACATATATGGTAGTTATTATAAGATGCCAAGTTAGTTATATTTGGCGTTCTGCGGCGACCGGTCATGTCGTTTCGTTTCGCGCATTAATGTCAAAATATAACGAATAGCCATAGCTTCGGCTGGAAAATAGTAACGTTCCAAATAAAGCACTATCAACACGCTCGCCGACAAAACGAGCAAATGAAATCTAATCAACTGCCCAACTGCGCTGCTTAAGATTCGAACATCGAACAAGCTTGAGACAAGACAAACCGACGCACAGTTGACACACAACTCTGGAACAGATGGTCGAACAACCAAACGGATAAAATTGGTAAAATGTGAATGTGTAAATGTAAAATTATCGATTCTTTCTTTGTGTCATGCCAAATAAAATTAATGACATTAGCAGAATTTGGACGAATCGGATTTGTTGCGTCCGCGGAACAAATGTTCGAGTCCGTTAAGGATTTGTTCACTTCATTATGTAATCGTCAAACAAATTAACAAATTTATAATTACACTCTTCTCATGTTGCTCAGCCATTTGAAACCCGTGTGAATCGCATTAAACGCTTTTCAATCTGTGCGTGCTCAAATGACGTTGTTTGATTTATAAATTATTTCAGTGGAATTAACACGTTCGGCGAATTTATAAACACGGCGGTTTTCGTGTACGCATTCATTACTAACCGCAAGTGCAAGGAAACTTATGCACTGAATGCATTTCGACAAGCTAAACAGTATAACCAAGATTTATTATTAAACATTCCTTTGATGGCTTAATCATTCCACAATGAAATTAAACATTGAATTGTTATTGTTTCAAAGAATCTCAATCGAATTACAGCACGAGGAAAGTTAGGTCAAGTTAACGTCAACATTTTGCGCATTATTCTTCTGATAATTGCAAAAATCAAAATTGATTTGTCTGGCATGAGGTTAGTGTACTATAAAGTAAAATTGCAAGAGTGGAGGTGGAGTAAGTGCGCTTCTAAAATTTTGTGTCTACGAGCTATTTGTTTTAGCATGAAACATGAAAGCATCTGCGCACGCAGATGCGTATGATGATGTCTATGCGTATATTTGTGCCATTAACGAATATATTGACGGCGCCTACTCTTGTTAAGTAATTAGCGTTTAGTGACCGCGTATTTGCTAGGCGCGCGAGCGCGTTTTCCTCGTGCATACTCATTAAATATGTGTCTGCGGGTCTGTCGACGCGCACTGCAAACTTAAGCGCAAGTGTGCAGATTGTGTGCGCGTCCAGGTAGACAAACACTGACGACACTGAAAAGAAGGAAGGTACTGAGTACTCGTCGGCCATTAAGTAAAGTATACCTTTGTGGTAAATACTCATGAAATTTTTCTAGGGCAGAACTAATATTGAGTGTGTTGAACGTTTAAATGTTTGTTGATGGAGTGTTCACATCAAATTAGGAAGTAGTGTTATTTGTTAGAGATATTAAGTTATACTTAATTGTATGTAGTTTTAACTGACAAAATAGGAATTTTAAATTTCAGTTTTATTTTCATTTTAATTATTAAACCACTAGGTTTTTTAATATCCGTCATATTTAATTCAAAACGAGATTAAATTTATTACCAATTTATAAAGGAAATAACCAATAGTTTTGTTTATTTGTTATGTAATGGACACTACATTTATTGTTTGTTTTGATCGTCTCGAAATACTCGTTATAAAGTAACTATCAAATTATATATACACTTAGCCTATAACTTCCACTTTTATAGAATAAATAACACTTGCTATGATAGATGCCATAGAAAAAAATCATAATCCAGTTTAACAAGAATGAGGGATTGCTGCCTGCCTTCATGCGAAAGTAATAAATAACGCGTTTACTCATAAAATGTATAAATCGCTGCAATTATCACACGTATAATTTACCGCTCAATTATTGCAATAGGTTTCAGTAATCCATGCATCAACATTATACCAGTCATTAATCAAGGTTCGATTATCCAACGGATTGCCCTTCAATTTACTTCATTTAACGAGACACCTTAATACTTGAAACAAAAATTTTAAATCAACGTCTTCCGGGTACAGTTAAAGAGCCATATTTTAATGGCGCCTAAACGGACTTTTAAGTCCAATAAGAATTTATTAATTAATAGTAAAACCAATAAATTGATTTAATTAAAGTTGAAATAAAATGTAAAACTGTGGAATTTTTTGTCATGTTTTTGTGAATTAAGAATATGTATTTGTAATTTAATGTTGTTGTGATGGTTTAGTCTGGCTTGGTCTGGTCTTCTTGTGATTTCAATGGGACACTAAATTCATCCTCCATCATATTTTCTCGCACCAGACAGACGCATGATGATAAAAGTGGACAATAAGCGTTCGTAATAACTTAAGTCCCGTGAGTCGGGGTAAGGCTGCGCCGTCACACTTCCACAATAGTTCTTAATATTAACGACCTATAACCGACATCAGAGCCAACAATAACGTCGACGCGCAACATAAGCGAAAGTAATATTTCATCATTATGCGGATCAGAAAAATACTAATGTCTTGGGACATTCCGGTTTTTACATTAAAAAATACACAAAAAATATATTTTGTACCCGAAGATGATTTCATTGTGGTGTCATTTAAAGGACAACCTAATGAATCGTTGAAAAGAACTTTTAACCATGACCAGAAATTTTAAAATTAATATTTATGTCAAATTTAAGAGTTAAAACATTTCAAAATAATGTTGACCACAAGTCGATTTGTGGAATTTTAAATTTCATTTTTTGTCGTTTTAATTATTGATGAGCTAGTTTTCTAGTATTAGACATGTGTCATTTAGAAGTAGATTAAATTTACTACAAATTTACAGGATAATTGATCCTGCAGGATCAATAGTTACTTGGATATACAGCATTTTAAAACATAAGTAGCAAGAAACGAATTTAAGTTTTTAACATTTCAGTTTTTTGCAATTTTAACTATCAAGAGTCAATTTTTTGAATAATTGTGATAAATCATCTAAAAGTAGATTAAAATGACTCTAAACTTGCGGGAGAGTTAAGTCAAAGCAAGTAATTAAGAATTGAGAAATTGAGATTTTCCACAAGTGTTTGCCGAAGTTGTACATACACAAGTTGTGCAAGTTCTGGGAATTTTTCGTTGATACAATTTATTCTTCGACTTCAGGCTCGACACCATAATGTTTGTCCTCCGTGTTTACTACACATTGTGTAGTTGCATTGTGTGTATGCTTTGGATGTTAGCACTCCGTGATGAGATGCGCAGTGACTGCGAAAGAGGACATGAGGACAGGGACCATCTGGTTGCATTATTCAATCGCAGCCGCACTCCTATGGCCACACTAAACCAGCATCAGTCTTTTCATAGGTCTTCTTAGGGTTTCCTCGAATCGGGCATTCATGTGCATGCGTGGTGGTATGCTTGCTTGCTTTCTTGTTGGATGCTGGGCTGAAATCGTTGCTTTCAGTATTATTCCCCATTGATCCATTCGGTCCTCTATGGTCACGGCTACGGAATTAACGTACACTTCGCTTGATTTCTATATGCATTGTATGCATTTGTTCATTGTGTGCACGTTTTACTCGAAGTCTTCCATACACCTTGGGTAGAAAACTTATGGTCATTATATAAGGACGCAGGAATTGATTTATTTAAGAGGAGATGTTGCTTAACTTTGAAGACCAAGATAAAATATTTAGGTGATTCTTTAAGGGTTGAATTAAGTCATACGTTAATGAGCACCTCTTTGGCGATAAAATAAAAATAAGAACGAAGTATTGGATAATTTGGGGAGGAAATTTTGTTCTTTTTTGATGACAGTTTTCAAAAATCCAAAAAAATTGCTTTATTTTGAAGGGAAAAATAAAATACTTAAGGGATGTTTTAAGGGTTGAATTGAGTCATACGTTAAAGATCATCTCTTCAGGTATGAAAGAAAAATAAGAAAGTAAATATTGGGTAATTTAAAGACGAGATACAGCCATTTTTTCATGGCATGTTTTTTAAAAATAATAAAATTTTAAACATTTGTTAATTTATCTTAAATTTTATGAAATTTTATGTTTAAAATTAAACTTTACAATTCATTGCATAGGTTTGTAGTTGCGTATGACAGTTTTGTTGATTAACCACAAGGTACAAAAGCATTAAGCACGCTTATGTGCTCACGAAGCAAAACGTAAAGCGTCCAAAACAACCTGCAATCGTCGTTCGGTGCGTTTTTGTTGGTTGCTGCGAGCTTGGTGTCGGGCATTGTGTAGTCGTTCGGCCCACATAACACCTCGATTTTCCATCGCACCGTCCTCGTCTCCATCCGGCACGTATTTTTTCTCGCGCGCGAGGCATCCCGCGACCGAAAACGCGTAGCAGTCGGGATGAGGGCCCGGGCGACGCGTTAAAGCCGCACATCTCCGGGCGCACGACTTAAATACCTGTCTAACCCACTGAGAAAAGCAATATGTAATGTATATATTTCACCTTCGCTTTAACCGCCGTCCACCGTACGAACGATTCTCAAAGATTTCCTACGTTTTTTTCGTTCGAAAGCCACAAGTACGAGTTGCACGAACGTGTTGTGATTATTTGTAATCACCAAAATTTTACTCCGTAAATTTCAAAGCAATTTGTAAACAATTTTCTTCGGAAATGCTCCATACAATTTTGGACTTACAAATTACTGAATGAATTAAATTTGATTTTTTTGACTCAACAAAAAATTAAATACTAAGTAGCAATATTTAAATGTTTTGTGGAAATTTATTTACGTTTTTCTGTTTTAAATTTATTACCATCTGTGCAATTTGTCTGCCAGTTTATTGGCGATGACAAAATATTTTATACATCCTCAGTTTATTAGTTATTCTAAGAATTGTAGGAGTTTTTTTTGTGTGATACGAATGCATGTTGAATGCAGTGCATGCAGGTCTGCACAAATTGTAGAATTGTAAAACCGTCGTAGACTTGTACACATGTAATGTGCATCTCGTATAGTGTCGCCTATTGTGTGGGATTGGTTGCAGCACACTCGTAGTGACTTAAATACGCGCGCATGCGGCGCAGCACGCTCAGTCGTAACTGCGCGCGCCTGGCGAGCTGAGCAAACTCAAATCTCTGAACTCACTCCCTGTCCTCAGATTCGCTCAACACGCAGCATCACATCTAGCTAAACTAAGTCGCAACCAGCAAGAGCGCACCTGGTTAATTGTGGTAACGATTGCGCGAACCAAATCGCACGTTTAACGTACTCCACTCTCAACCAATTCGAACAAGTGCACGTGCGCAGTCCGAGCTTACGTGCGTGTGATAATGCATCGCTTCAGGATTGCTTCAGCCAAAATCGCACTGGATACACGACGATTTTGGCTATTTGTTGTACCATGTGTAAACAGTTCCGGGTGAAATATCACCAAGCCATATTAATAACAAAGGACAAGAACTGCACTCAAAACTTTGTACAATTAAAAGTGATATTATCGATTATTTAAGTTATCAAATTAAAAAAAAACAACAACAAAGTAAATCCGTACTTTCCGATTGTGACATAAATGTGATAATTGATAATCTAACAAGTTGTTAGAGACAATAATAATAAATTTCAAACTGGGCGAGTTGCGACGTTATCGCATTTCGTGGGACACTTATCAAGTGTTGTGATTACCAGATAATAGGTAATCAACGAGTTGGGACGACATGGGCCAACATAACAAAGGCAAGAAGTTAATGCGGCGAGCCAAAAAACCAAATGGTATGTTGATTTATCAATATTGTGTGTTATCTTGACAATAAATATGATTACTTGTTTACTATTATAGTTCAAAGTTTGATTAGTTATTGGGTTGTAGATAATTTTTTGTTTTGATTTTTGGTTCAGAGCGTTATTTAAAAAAAATCGGTGTTTTAACAGCCACTGGTTGCGTTTTAAGAAATAACGTGGTGCACTGGTAAATCGTTCCGCGTTAATAGCCTGTTATTTTCGAATATGATAATAATGGTCTTCCGAGTCATCATTTTCAAGACCCTTGCGCGCACGCCAACCTGAAAACGTGCAATTAACGACTTTGTAGGCTTTGGAAGGTTTTAAATGCAGAGCCCTTACCTGCAAAAAGTTGTATTTATTAAATTAGTTCTAATTTTTGAAGCATCGTTTAAGAATGAAGGCGCACGTTTTTATGTAATGAATATTTATGTTTTTACTTTGGTAGACAGGAAATGGACTGAATTTATTTTATTTAAGATTTTGTCTATTGCCAAATTTTATGTCGTTGTCGTTGGCTGGCTAACTGTGCTTGGGTTCAAATGTTTGTCATGGTTTTGGACTATAGTGTCTTGGCTACGACAGACGAAATATCAATTTTTCAAACGTTTTTTACAAGATTTGTTTTTTCGTACAAGATTTTGACTATATAATTCAAATGTTATATTACAAACGTATTTGTGTGTCAAAATAAAAATAAGAAATAGAATCAAAACAAAAACAATACAAGAAAAGTAGAAATTTCACCTTTTTTTTGCTTAACAAACATGCCAAGAATGGTAATATGTTTTCTTGGACAGTTGGTAAAATAACTTCCCGCGGTGACAATATTTATTAGTATCCCATCCCTAAAAATAGAAATTACAAGTGTTGTCGTACAATTAGCTCACAACCGGTTGCATCGCAATTCAAGTTCAAATCCAGTTTATGGAGTACGTTCACACATCATTATTATTGTAAAGTTATAACTTGTCATCAATGAGCAGTTTGTGACACCTACAACGTGCGTATGTGGGTAATTGCAATTCCGCAATATAAATTCAATCAATTACTAGATTGAAAACTCATTACCCAACAACGCATACATTTTTAGTATTTTGTTTATTTTTTACTTTTTTTAAATTATGAATTTGTTTATTTACATATTTACTTTTTTTTTTTAAAGTTTTACTCTGTAAGACCAGTTTGGTTTGAAGAAATAGTTATATGCACTTCTCATTGCTTAAATTCCCTCCGAAGTTTTGATCCCTTATCCACGATTTTTACGGCTTGCGTTTATTTCGTTTCTTTTCCGTTTATCTCCTCGCCTCAACACTCGGAACGTCCTCGAATTCGTTTGCATCTCAGAGAGGCATCCCGTACGATTTACAATTTTCTCGGCGCGTTTTATATCAGGCATACTTATCTTCGCCATCACATACTCAAGAATATACGCGTGTGTATGCCGTGGTGCTTTCCTCTTCGGCTTGAAGCTGGAGGAAGAGCTAGAGCCACTTTCGTCGGAGCCAACATCGCTCGTGCGAGCGAGACGACTCGCAAACGAGCCGGGTCCGAGTGGAGATCCTCGACGCGAACACATTTCACGTCTCATATACCTGGCGCCGTTTTTCTTCCATCGCACTGCGGCACCAGCCATCATCCATCGTCTCCCGCAGCAGTTACCTATGTCGTGTGGTAACTCGCGGACAATTGTTAGCACATTGCGCTGTGCAAACGCAGGATATTCGCGTTCGCAAACAAATCAAACACTTGGGAATAATCTGAATCCAGTGTGTGCATCTTTGATTTTTTTTGGGGAATTTTGTATCCCTTCGGTATATTTTTGACGCGGAGCAATCCTATTTCATCTTTGTCTGCTTTAAGGGCTCGAAACTCATTCCATCGCTTACAGGGTTACCAAATTTTATTTTGTTAACAATTTTTAGTAAACGCAGGAGTTTTATAGGGCAAATTATTGTTAATTGTTTCTTAATTTTTATGAGTTTGGTATTTAAAGCAGTGTTTTTGAGGAGTATTTGTAAAACGTTTGGTAACCCTATCAGACGAACGCAGAGCGTTCAACATCTACTGTCTCATTTTTGATCTTTGCCATGTGCGCACCACGGACAATACACCTCTCGAGGACCAATTGCCCCAGCATCTACCATACCATCGCCACGACCGATCTTGTGAAAAGCAATTTAGTATCTTTGTTCCGCACACAGAATGTCTTGAAAAAGGACGCTCACCACGTCTCCACACAGTCGTTATTGTGCTCCGCTTCTTCTCGGCTCCTACAATGGTTCATGGGGCATGGTGCATGGTGCACAATCTTTCTTTACCTCTTCGCCTTTTCGTCGTTATTCTGGTTTGGTCGTCGTCCCTTTATTGCCTGCCTGCGTTTCGGCGACGCGATGGCCGGTCTCTACGGGCCGATCCGACTTAAGCACGTTTCCAGACTCAGTGCTCATGTCTACGCCGAGACGTGAAGGCTGTGTCTCGACTTGATTTTTAGTTTCGGTCCTACAACGTCCTCGCCGACGAATATTTTTTTGCCATGCATTGTGTTCTAGTGTAATTGAATTGAAACAGTACTCATAGTGCCGTGATTGTGGTGTGTGGTGATCAAACAAGTGCACATTTGGGCGAAAAGCGTGTGTCGGAAATGGTCTGGATTGGCGACCTCGGTAATTATTCATCTTTTATCAGTGCTGATTATGATTAATTCACATGCAAATAGTTACGCTGCGTTCGCGAACATTGCGTGTGCTTGGTTTGCGTCGACCTAGCACGTTGAGTGTTGGTAATAAAGTTCGTGCGCACAGCAAACCGAAAAAAACAAGATTTGGAGTTATTTCTCATTACTGGCGAGACCAACACCAGATCGCCGCGTGTCGGTGTAAACGCCGTTTATGTGTGCACCGGCCGACCTAATGCTGGCGCCGGGCTCACATTTCTTTTCTCCTCGATGTCGGCGTTGCTTCTTCGCTGCTCCGTACTGTGTTCTCCTCAGTCGTTTTATTTTTCTATTTTCATACGTGCGTGGCGCTTTCAATACGCCATCACCCGCCCTTGATTTGCACACATACTTAGTATGCAGGAAGCAAACTAGGTATACATACTTACAACTAGGTACATATCCTAAGAGCGAATAAAATTAAACGCGCGATAATTGCAAGATTAGCATGAAATGTTGACATCAAATTAAACAGAATCAATGGATTGAGTAATCAACTTCCGATTTTATCATCGAGTTACTTTAATTAAAAACTTTAATAACTTGTCCAGTTGGTTTTAGTTTTGAGCACACCTGTTATCTATCGCAAGATCAATAAAAGCTTGTAATTAAAAATGTCAATTGTCATGCATGCACAGTTTATTTATATTTGTTTGATGCTTATTTTGCACAGGTTTTGCTTTAATTGCTGCTCAATCTATAACCATATGTGACACAAAAAGTTTTTTTAAATTGAATATTATCAATGAACGTCCAAGCTGTTCTTGCTCCGGCTCTTTGCTCTTACAGACTCAGTACATTCGGATGTGTCGGATATGAAATGTGAACGGATCGGCGAAGATATTAATTGGAAAGAGATAATCGCGTAGGTTGTCGATAGGTTGCACTTCGAAAATAACACCTGCACACTCGTCCACAGCTTTCCTTCAGTAAATGTGCGACTAGCTTAATTATTTCATTCATTCGCGTTTCATTCAGCGATGTAACGCAATTACGACATCCCATCAACTTGAGGACTTTTTCTGACGCCCACCGTTTTTGACTTATCTCGTCATTATACCGCCTTCGCTGAGTTTCGATTCGAACACACGTTTAAGGCTTGTCAAGTGGTGAAGAAGTGAAAAGTTTGAATAATTAATTTTACAGTTTATTGGATACAATTTTCTCTCAAAAAATTTTGTTTAACTTAGTTGTCATATCAAGTTTTAAAATGTTGTTGCATTACAAGACAACTAGAATCATAAACAAGTCTTGATTATGGGGTGTGTTATTGATTTCCATCGCAAATGTTCGCCGCTTTTAACTTTGGAGATTGAAGTCAAGATTCAGGTTAATTTATTAGCTTCTTTCCTTTTATATGAGTATAGCTGTAGGGCTTAAGTCACCGGTCTATATTTTTAATTTAGGAGCAAAATTCGAGCAAGTTTTAGTGTTTTATTCACAAACATATCTCCTGAATAAATTGAAAAGACCTGAATCAATCAAAATATTTTCCAAAATCAAAGTTTATGAAAAGATGATTTTCATAGGCTTAAATACGTGTGACGTAGCGCATAGAGTGTTTGACACAACCATGAAGAATCATGAAAGAGTTCGCCATTAGAGTTACAAGAACGTAATATTGTTATTGTACCTGTTTCTATTGTATCCATTCTGAATGCTCGTTTAATATGTAATTACATTTTGTGACTTAGTGCGAGTCGCAAGTATACAAATAAAATCTCTTGAATATATTTAATAGAAATCGATTTGCTTGTACGGTTGTAATTCAAGCGAATTGACCATAAAGTGCGCTGTAAGACTTGCAGCCACCATATGGCGTTCGCTTTTATGAAACTGTGCTTCATGTGCATTTTATTCATGAATGGAGAGACCCAATACCAACGAAAGATTCATCGCGATTGCAAGTATCCTACGTGTTATGGTTTAAGAGACGATTTATGACTGGATGGGGCCGCATAGAAAGTCGTCATCGCAACGCAACGTCGAGTATATACTCGCGTCAATTTAGGTAAATCGCGTAGGACGCGGCTTGAGTATTTCAACGGCATAAATCCACGTTCACAGGTGTCCAATGCGCGTCGTGGACAGAAAAACGATTATCAATCGCTGATCAGTTTCGAGTTTTGTACGAACAGGCTAGCGTTTGTTAGCGTTAAGCAAATTCCACCCACCCAGCAAACATATTGGGCAGAGGAAACGAGCATTTCCGTTAACTTGATTTCTTTTCCGAGAATAAGTACATTGGTGATAACTATAGCCTAATGTGATGGAAAATATTTAAAAAAAACGGATAAGGAGTCAAAGTTTTGTATGAATTCGTTTGTTTTTTGTTTGAATTCGTTATGTCACATTGGTTTTTTAAAAATTATGACACACCCGGTGTAAATTCAATAGACGCACCTTGTCTGGCATCCAGACAGATCTTTTTTACCACGTTTTGCGCTCGCTAGACGCCATCGCTTGGCGCGTATGTCGCGCACTTTGGCTCCCGAATTAGATTCACAAATACCCGGCGGCCAAAAATGTCGGCAGCGTCCAGGCGCGCGCGATGAAAATGGCACCCAAACAAAACCGCAGATATAGCGATGCAGACGACATAATAAAATCGTCTATTTATACTTCTCCTATGCTGTAGTGCGACGAAGATAATTTTAAAATTGGACGCACAACGACGGCGACGCTTCACCTCTTCGCGAGCGAGCGCCCAGATGGATGTAAACGCTTTAATGGCGTCTGCAACTGTCTCTGGGCGTAATTATTTCGCACGCCCACGATCTGGCCGCATCGAATTACGGCATGTCAATTAAATGCTATTCAATCGCGGCGTTTGTTGTGTGTTGGATTCGGATTGATGGTTAGTTCACGCCGAAAACGCGAAGAACCGCGAACAAATAAACTAAACAAAATGCGAACGGCCGATAAAATGACATAATCGCTCATGTGGAACTCGATTTGCGTCATGACAAGCACGTGACGCTTTTAATTCGTGAGTGCCAGACCTCAGTTTACTGAGTTGCAATAAAATTCGCATAAACTCACTGGGTAATATCGACATTTGGCGGCTTGTAAGTCGAACAAAAATGTTTGCCCGCCATCTTGGTCATCGTAACCCAAAACGTTCAAATATTTCTTACCAGTCACATTCTTTGATTAAACAGAACAAAAGTATGATAATCATAATTTTAAAAGTCGTGAGCCATATTCTGGTAGCACGGGCACTTTAGATCATTCGCAATGATTGTTCGAACAATGCGAAAACAATTTATGTTCGATTTGTTTTCTGTACCAGCTCATACAGCGTGTACCATTGTCGCCAATCCTTCACCCACTCAAGTCCTTGAATACTTAAAGCGTTCTTTGACCAGTTGTCGAATCAATCTCTTGTCGCTCAACATATTTTCCTTGCCTGTCGAATATTTAGAGTTGATCCGTGTTTCGTGCACATGTCATTCATGTCAAAAGATCACAGTTTTGGATGCCGCATAAGCAATCATTAGAAGAAAAGAGCAAGGTGTTTGGTTTATGTGTTTAGTTGATGAGTCCGGGACCGAACGGCGCTCGACTGCGCTGAACAGAAATATATTG
>JARJDS010003516.1:0-10785 GCA_030264155.1 Atheta pasadenae
TTTTCTTGGCATAGAAAAACAAAACACATTTGTTTAATGCAACTGACTGCAACAGAAACAAAATTTAGATAGTTCTCTGTCGCACTTGTATTAATGTAATCCCGACGGGAAAAAACACACTAAATCTAGTAACAAACCAAATATCCCTACACACTCGCACTCGCAACTGTTATTCATTTTGAATGAATTCAAACATTAAAGCTGAAACAGTGAAAAGTGAACAAGTTTAATGTTACAAACAAAGTACAGTTATAATTTATCAATTTAGTTATACAACGGTTTACTTATCGGACAAATAATTAGTGATACCTTTACTTGTGAAACAGTTTATATATTTATACTACGTTTGTGTATGTTTTGTTAGCGCATTTGTGGGTGGAAAGACGAATGATTTAGGATGCTGCCCGACGAGCTTAACCGCCTCGTCTGGTTGCTTGTTGCTGGTTGTGTGGTTAAAGAGCTTCTCATCGAACGCATCGATGATGCACAGCCTCCGAGAGGCCAGCCACCGTATTAATCAGTCGATTTTTGTGGCTGCGGCGTTTTATCGGCTGAGAAGGCAAACAACGCAGACGATATTAGCCGACCGATAAGGACTGTTATTTGAGCACGCCGTGCAGCACATTAAAACGCTACCTATAACGACGCATAATAAAACCGTGGATCATACACCGCATAGTTTAACCACAAACGCAGATTACCCGGCGCGAACGTCTATAAGGACCATAAGGCTTCTCGAATACATACAAAGTGTATCAATAACAAACAAACATTAATCTATAAAACCACTGCTGTTGAAACAAAACAAAACATTTGTTTCATTAAAAAATGTTCTATATTTATAAGGAAAAGATAATAACTATAAAATTTAATTTATCAAATTAGAAATAAGTTGTTTTTGGTAACATGGTGAGAATTTATAGTGTACACTTTATAGTTCTATATTTCTTCTGAAAGTTCTCGAAAGGTTAAGGAAGGATGTACGCCGTGTACCAAGGTGGTGTACAATGTATCTACAAATCGAAACGTCTGGCATTTTTTAGTGAGCATCATTAATTCACTGGTCTTCTGATGATAACGTTGAGCGGTCTGTTATTTAAATAAACAGGACACGATTTCGTTGCCTGCTTTATAGTTGCTTGTAGTGCAATGCATTGCAATTGCAATACCTCTGGGTTACTCATATGCAGATAACTGAGAGTAATTGTACCACTCTGCGGAAAATTTGAGCGCAGCATGAACGTAAAAGAAGACAATCGCAAAGGGTTGGCGCTTAACTGCTTGGCAAATTGATGCTTGCGGTTTCACAACATCGCAAGACCAACAGCACCGCAAAGACGCACAGAATTTCGGAAGCAACTTGCAACCAATAAAATTATTACTTTTAAAACTTTTCATAAAGAACAAAACAATAAGAACATACAGTATAGGACGAATATAGGACACAAATAGGATTTATAGGTAGGTATACCTTAAATTTTAAAGTATAATTATTAGACTTTAATAAAAACCATTTAATTTATTTTGTTTTATTCTTTTTGTTTGTAGGTAGTATACTCACAGTGTAAAGGAATAACAAATGTATCACAGACAATGTGGTAGCAGTATTTCAACTAAGATTAAAATCACTCTGTATGATGCATCGCTGAGCTCATGGAGACTCATGGAGCAATTTTGTAAATTACCACCCTGAGGGCTGAGTTTGTTACTAAACTATACATTAGCGGCTCGGATCGAGCGAACTTCGGCTAATTCCTATCATTAACCGTTAAGGTTTGATTCGTGATGTTTGAATATGCTGACGTCCATTCCCGACATCGTCATGATGGCACTCAAACTTACCACAACCAACTCAACTTAAAATCCAAACGGATAGGCAATATACGTACTTATTACAGGCTTAAGTTCAAAAAAATCATCTTTTACTTCGTTAACAAGTTGCATATCAACTCATAAACAACTCATACTCAACATAACCTAAAAGTTTTTCTTAAAACAAAAGATTATCAATAGATTATGTGTTTTAAACGTTTATTGACTTAGGTATATAGCTTGCATTTGTTTAATTTATTTATTCTTTGTTTTCTGTTGTTTTAGCCACTTCTATCAAGTGTAGAGTAATGCACGAATGATTTACGAGTTTTTAACAAGCTTCAAGTCTAACGAACTGAATCATTAACGATGTGCGTCACGCGTTTGGATGTTGTGCAACAAAACCCGCACGAACCATCTTAGACAAATATAGTAATATAATAATCTCTTCGCGTATTAAACGATGTTTCAAATGATAATTACCTCACAAATGTAAAATAAGACAATAAAAATCTGTGGACTTTGCATTTTGAGATAAATAATCACTGCGATGCTAATGCGATTGAGAAACTGTATTTCAATTAGATAGGTGAGTACATATTGTTCTTAGAAAACTAAAAATTAATGTTTGTTTTTAAGTAGCTTAAGTTCTTTTTAAGTAGTTTCAATCAAAACACTTAATTTTACTACTTTCTATAGTAAAATAAATTTAAATTCTTTAAAAAATTATCAATAGCTTCTGAGTTACTTTTATGACATCTAAATAAACCAAATGAAGTCAATATACTCTACTTTTAACGATAGCTATCAATAATTACGTGGTTCTACTTTATAAACAACGCAGGTAATAGAAATCTTCGACAAAAAGCAATAAAAATTAAATAAAACGCATTTTATTGATAAAGCAACCGTTTTATATGGAAGTGTTTGAATGTTTTGATGCATTAAAAATGTTGTTCTCTACTAGGTGAGAGTAAAAAATTGAGTATAATGTGGGCGATGATAATGAGCGGTAATACAGCATCAAGAAATCAAAATTCGACACGAGCTAATGCGATTTTACCGCTGATAGGGTTGAGGTTTCTCGGCGTGTTTTAGATGCAGATGCGTCGTGATGTCGGCGCGCACAACTGCGATTGGCTCGATCGTCTGCGCGGATTATGGCCATTAAACGTAATTTTCTGCCGGCGTAATTGCGGCGAAAAAGATGCGCTCTCGTGCGCGATATAAATTATCGCCTCGAGCCGCTGAAACAAAGCGAGCAAATTAATTAAACCACGTCCGCACAGAAGAATACTTGGTTTATCTAAATGTTTTCTTCAAATCTATATAAAACGTCACAATATTTCATCATATTATGCTTTTGTTTTCTTTGTTTTTCTTTTACATTTTTTGTTTTTTTAATATTTTTATACCTCAAAAGTATTGTTAAAACAAAAACCACTTAAAAAACGGATCTAATTACAACAAATTTAATTAATTGTTCTGTAACAAACTGTTTTAACGTTTTTTAGGTTATAAACTAATGATTATCTTGCAGAATAGCAGAATTTCCTGTTAAGTATACCTCAAAGCGTTGGAATAATGTTACTAGGCACTTAAAGACGAATAAACTCAACTGTATTAAAGAGATTATTATAGGAACATGTATTAATGTTTCTTAAACGCCAGGTTATGCACGGTTCTTATGCTTTATAGCGACGCTAATCTAAATGCCTGCAATCGTTATACTACAATATTCATTCTTCCTGCCCGGCAGGCAGCGTTAGTCGTTTTGCAACAAATAGCAGAGAATTCATTTATGATAATGAATTAATTGTATAATAACAAACTAAAAATTACCAACACAGTATATCCATTTTATCATAAATTTAAGAATTTATGGTTTTCTTATTTATTTTATTACTAAAATACATAAATATTTATACACAAATAAACCAGATAAACTTTGTTTTAATTGTATCTATTAATTAAAATAGTCGAGAACTCTAAAATGTTGTATAACTGAGTCATTAAGATTAATTAAGAACTTTATTATTAAGAAAACACCATTTAGGTGATATTTAAATTTTAAAGATTGAAATAAACAAGTTAGCAACTTAATTAAAATATTCCTGCTTAATGTACACTTTAAATAATAACAAATAACATTTACACTTTGTGTTTTGTAAATTTATGTAACTTGGCTTGTTAAATTTAATATTTTCAATATATTTGTTAATAATTGACTTATGTCACAAACTATTTCTGAATAACTGAATAACTGGTTAATCTAGCCTGAGTTTGACACATAAAATTCAGCGATAAGATCTTCGGTAATAAATTAATATCAGTAATAAAAATTTAATAACGCCCAGGCGCGTAGTTAGCGACGAAAGCGTCCTGATTAATACACAGAGTGTTAATAATGTGTGTAATACGACTCCGAAGCATTCACGACTTGTCGAAGCCTATAATTCAACAAATTTATAACAATTCCAAAAGGTCTACATTTATCAAATTGAAACGACATTTAAATTATTCAGATATTCACGCGCACATCACGTTTGGAAATGTTTGGGACGGATTGATTCGTTGCGCGCGATTCAATTTGAAATAAACACATTTAGAAAAGTCTCGTAACTTTGTATCATAACGATAAATTCTGTGAGTAGCGTAAACTGAAGAATGAAAAGAGGTTCAATCACACTCCCAATTTGATGCTGCCAGATAGAAGCAAATAAAACTCGTTTTACGTACGCTTTTAGTCGTAAAAATCCATCATCGCGAGTCCATCCGACGAATTGAAATTTAATTATGTTCGTTCGGAAATTTCTACCAATACAAATCGAAGAGATTTAATCGAATACGACATCCAATTAACAGAATATGAATTATATTTTAAGGCAGACAATAAATTTTTCAATTTCACATTTATTCAATGTAAATTTAGGTATTTGCTTGCTTACTGTAAGTAATTTGTGATTTTTTTTTAATGAAAAAACTGTTAGTTTGAAGTTAGGGTATGACTGAAATGATATGAAAACAAAACATTCGTAGCATTAATGCAAAACGCGTAAATTTGTGTCTCATTTGCGCTCAAGACTGCCGCCGATTAGTCCGACGTTGGTGATTTAACGTCGCGCGCGTAGACTATGTGAAATTAATTGAAATTGTCGAGTACTTAGAAAAGTAATTTATATTGGAAATAAATACATCAGTGGCTATTAGTGACTGCGTAATTTATGCGTTTGCCGGGAAAATTATAGAGCAGGCCGCTCACGAGCGAAGAAACGCGCGATTGCACCGCAAGCCAACAACGTTTTAATATATCGATGATAATTTCGTATGGAAATTGCCTCCGTAATAAACGATTACGTGCCATCGACTGCCAAGCGACGTTTGAGAGTTATGAAAAAATTATTATTTATCAGCTAAACGAAATTATAATTTCTATTATTTTCCATTTAATGATTAAGCACGACTGTTTTATGACTATTCAGACTATTTTACTTAATTTATACATTTCATTTTTTTAATTTTCAAAGTTAATATTTCTTACCTTATTCAGTTTTCAATGTAATCGTAGAAGGCGTAGAACCTGCGTAGAACAATTTACTTGAATTTAATACAGAAATCAATATGGTAGTGATATCTAGTGGTAGAGTTATAGAGTTAAAGGTCTGTCTAGAATTTCTGAACAGTTTCATTACTTCAACGCTAGAATGCGCTTTGCGTTTAATTTACGTTTAAAAATATTGCAATTTTTAAAATTAATTTGTTCTCTTCAGGTCTACCATTTGTTTTTATCCATTATTTAATTATTAATAACATAATAACATAACTAGTCTGCAATATTTATAATAAGAACATTTTCTAATAATAACAGCTGTCAAAAATAACATGTAAATCACAGTTGATCACAGTTGCGTTGAAACAGTTTCAACGCAACTTTGATTTACGTGTTATTTTTGTTTTCAAAGTTTTGCAGTTTTGCACATTCTCGTGATAAATTAGTCATCACATTTTGCTGAATAAGGTACGTTGTTATAAAATTACGCCACAATGACAATTAGTCATTAATAATTTAGTCTGTGATGCAAAAACATGCAGAGACTAAACTAAACTTTTGCTCAGATTTCCAAATGATTCAACCATAATTATCTGTATACATTTACAACTTGTATCTTCATGTTAGATTATATTGTTTTGTATGTGAAATTACTTTAATTTTCACCTAACTAAATATTTGATGAACATAAAATTACTTACATAATAACATATTAGATTTTGTAACAAAGTTTGCAATTTTTGTAGTTTTGTATATAAATTGCATTTATATATAAACTAAGTCAGTTATTCTCACAAGCATTTATAGATATTTCTAACTTGTTTTATAACATTTTAAGAACTAAACATGAAAAAACATGCTTACAACTTGTTGAAACTATCAACAGAGTTTGTAATTCACTGTAAAAATGATTTGGCAAAGAAAAGTATCTTATTACCTAGAGTAATTTTACAAGGATTGTGTGTTTGGCCCGATAGTTCAAGTAACGCAATCAAAAAATGGACAATTATTACTGTTCTGATAAGTTTGGGAATCATGGAAGCTGGCCATGTGGGATATATCTTGTTGAATATCACCGATATATCTAAAATGGCTTCGGCATGTACTACTGCATCCACTACTATTGAGGTGGGAGTACGGTTGAAACACTAGAACGCCTCCAAAATAATTTTAACTGCCTAATATTTTCTTCTACAATCTGTTATAGACCATGGCAAAACTAGCAACAGTGCTTTTCTTTCGAGACCCATTAAATCGCATTCTGGCAATAATATGGCATGATTTTTGGCCTGCTAATATCGTATCCAAAAAACGACAAAGCGAAATAAATTTTCGTAGTAATTACGTTACTGGTGTTGTGTGTACCTTCTTGTTCATGGCATTTATATCTTGCGCGCAATTTATGGCATTCCCATTAGTTTCCACTACAACTGCCCAGCTGCCGTTGCAATCTTGGTATCCATTTGATTTTCGATCCAGTCCTGTCTACGAAATGATGTACATTTGGCAATGGTTTATGAACCAAGTAGTTATTTGCGTTTTAAGTGGCTTTGATGCTTTCTTTAATTCCATTGTCATGATATGTGCTTGTCAATTTCAAATACTGCAAGACGTTTTAGAAGCAATGTGCAATAAACATGGGGATGAAACACAACAACCAAGTTGGAAAGAACTCTTTGGAAACTGCAATACAAATAACATTAAAGAGATTGATGTGATGATTAAGTGTGTGAAGCATCATTTACATTTAATTAAGTAATAAATATTCTAAAATTTTAAGTTAATCAATATAGAAAATTAAGTTTTACTTCTTTTAGTCTCTGCAAATTGGTGGAATCCACATTTAGACATATTGTATTCCTGCAATTTGTTTTTAGTACTTTGGCAATATGTGTTTCATGCGTTGCTCTTGTCAGTATAGACAGTACCAAGTTAAATATACAATTATAAGAATTTAATATGTTTCAGATTGCTGATCCATCCCTGTTTCAACACATGTTTAGTTATTGTGTTGCTCATTTGCTTCAATTTTTTATTTATTGTTCGGTTGGAAACGAATTAACTTATCAGGTACTTTGAATAAATCATTTTACCGTATCCTCCTGATTCTTTTATAAATTTTGTTTTCATATATACCCATGAGGATAAGCTGTTATAATTTATAATTTCAGAGTGGAATGGTAGCTGATGCAACTTATAATAGTAATTGGGAAGATACTTTTGATCCTACCTTTAGAATGGGCATTGTAATGATAATTCAAAGAGCGCAGAGACCCGAGGCTCTTACTGTCGCAGGATTAATGCAATTAAGTTATGCAAACTTTGTTGCCGTACGTAAAAAACCTAGGGATTTTTAGGTTATTTGTTATATATTTACAATTTTTTTCAGACTGTACAGCTGTCATTTTCATTTTACACTTTATTGAGTTCATTTCGTTCATTTGTTAAAACTTAAACATCATACACGTACATATGACGTACATATAGTAAAAAAGAAATTAAGTAAAAGCTTACAGATATGCACGCATTGCTAATTGATTAACTACTCAATTTGTCACCCATTTTTTCTATTCTTTGTTTAGTAAAGTTTAGTCATTCTTTATTGTAATTAAGTCAGGTGTATTATTAGCACGCACTCTACAAATTGCATGTCATTTACGCATATTATCTTTGGGTATAGTGATGTATAATTGATAAGTATGACAGATGTTGGCTCCAAAGAATTAAAATCATCACGCATTCATAAATCGCGCGTCACCGCACGCGAATACAACGCAACTTGACGCAACTTAGAGCGAGCAAGCATAGCGAGCAAGGTTATATCCAGTTCATCCAGTTATATCTGTTGCGTTCCTGTTAGCCGACTGATAAATGTGGAAAAACACTCGTGAACAAACAACTAAGCATCAACAACTTTCCCAAATTTAATATACTTTTGGAATTCATACTCTTGAACCAACAGATGAATAAAATAATGGCTGAAGTCGACGTGAAAAGTGGTTTAAGAAACATTTTACAAAGAATTGAAGCAGCATGTCAGCAACGAAACCCAGTAAGTAACTAAAAAATAATGAGTAATATAAATATAATAAATTTGTATATCTTTAGGAATTGAAATGTTTGACACCCCAACTGGTAGCAGTTAGCAAAACAAAATCTGTGGATATGATCATTGAATGTTATGAGGATGGTCAACGACACTTTGGTGAGAATTACATTCCAGAGTTGACAGAGAAAGCAACTAATAAGGATATTCTTGAGAAATGTAAAGAAATTCAGTGGCATTTCATTGGTAGAATGCAGAGTAACAAAGTTACGAAAGTTTTGGCTATTCCAAACCTACATATTATTGAAACTGTTGATAGAGAAAAAGTTGCAGATGCTCTTAATAAATCTTGGCCAAAATTTAACACAAATCCAGAAAAAAAATTAAATATATTTATTCAGGTTAACACAAGTGGGGAAGAGGCTAAAGGTGGTATAGAACCTACAAATGTTATCAATTTGGCTAAATTTGTAATTGATAAATGTCCAAATCTAAGATTTGATGGGTTGATGACTATTGGTAGATTTGATTATAATGTTGATGATGGTCCAAATCCAGATTTTCTGTGCTTGAAACGATGCAGAGATGAAATTTGTCAACATTTAGAAATTGATTGGAAAGATGTTAACTTGTCAATGGGGATGTCTGATGATTTTGAGCATGCTGTGAGTTTTTAAATATTTAATAAGTCTTGTCAGTTCATATTATATTAAATATGATTGTTTCAGGTGGAATTAGGAAGCACTAATGTGAGAGTTGGAAGTTCTATATTTGGATACCGACCCCGAAAAGTATAATCTTACTATAAATTGGTTAAAATTTGAAATGTTAATGTCTAGGTTTAAAAAAAAATTGATAAAGTTGTATATAGCTGTTAATTCTTTGACATTAAATGTGAGCATCTTTATTGTACTGTCTGAGATTTAATCTACGGAATAAAAACAGATGTAGTTTGTTACCATATTATCCAATTCTTATGTTCTAATTTTTTAATTATAGTTAAAGAGTTGTTCTTTAACATATAACCAATTTTATCCACCAAACATCCCCAAAGTATTTTATTTAGATCCTCAAAGTTCCGCAATTTATGATTTTTTGTTGCTTAACAAAAACACCATTCAAGTGTCAAGCTGGGGATCCGAGCCATCCGAACATATCCGAAATACTAATTCCCTCTTGTTGGGGGAATGTGGGGGAATGCAATCCGCGGCGTGACTGCGTGACAGTCAACGTTTTTAAGGTTAGGCGGAACTTATTATAAATAATACAAAATAATCAAATATAACATAAATAATGGCGCTATTTCTCAAACAATTCCTGACCAAGCAGTTACCAGGTAATTAACATTTATTAAAATCAAATTGGCCCAGCACATCTTACTGTATTCCATGTTTTAGCATGCATCAAACCTAGGATATACACACTGCAAAACCGATTAAATTCTGCATCATCATCAAATACAAATGATCAAGATCCAGATGCTCCAATATTCGATATGCCTAATCCCTTTACAAGAGAAACACAAAAGTGCATACTCTGTGAGCAAGGCATTGAAGTAAACTACAAAAATGTTAGGTTACTCTCACAATTTCAGTCTTCATACACAGGTAAAGTCTATGGTCAGCATATAACAGGTTTATGCCAAGCTCAACAGGAAAGAGTTGAAAAAGAAATAATTAAAGCTCAAAATGCAGGTTTATTAGGATATTATTACAAAGATCCTAAATTTGTTCATGATCCTGAACTATTTGATCCTGAGAGACCCATCAGACCACATCGGTTTTAAATTTACAAATAAAACATGTATAGTGTGATTTATAATTTAAATAAATTTGTATTGCTTATATATACTAATACATACATATATATCTTATATCTCTATATATAAAAATCTACTGTTCAACTTGCTGGCTGAACTCCTTCTAAAAGACTGGCATGATTTAGATAAAATTTTTAATGAGTGTCCAAGTGGATTTGGGAATGGTATAGATTTACAATTCAACCACCCAGAAAATGTTCTTCATATTAAATAATTATTTTTTATAAATTGCTAATGATGTTTGAAAGTTTTAAAAAAATCTAACAGACTACACTGCTTGTACAGATTTAAATTTACATACTGTGGTTTTGACATAACCTAACATTGTTTATAAAAACTTGCTGTTTTGTACATGGTGTTGTGATTGGTTGCATACCACCACAATTTGTATTTTGTGGAAGCACCCTGCATGTAAAGTTTAAAGCACGTTGAAAACTATTTTGCGACACCTTTTGGATTTTTACAGTGTTGTAAGTTTTTTTTTTACGATATAAGCAGTGTTGCCAAGTCAAACGCGTTAAAAAATCTGAATGTGTACAATCAATAAATGAAAAAAAA
>JARJDS010003525.1:0-11435 GCA_030264155.1 Atheta pasadenae
AAATCAAATAAACATGATTTTAATTGTTTGGGTTTAATTTCGAATTTGGTTAGCTTTTTAGGTTAAATCTTTTGTTTTAAATCTCGTAAAAGCTCAAAATGTTGTGTGAAACATTTTAAGCGTCTTTAACGCTTTCTAAATCTATTTTATCCCCAGTTATGATGTTTTCTTCTTAACTTTTTTTGTTTCTTAAGTTCTTCGCTTATACACTGGTATTTTAATGATATTTTTTCTTCATAACCACTTGACGCGCTTGATTTTCCAGTAGCAGTCTTGCATTTGGTGCTCTTCTTGGAACTTCCTACCGTACATATTCGTTAAGTCTATTAAGCCTTAATGGCGCCTTCGACTCGTACTTGCACCGCTATTTAATTGTAATTAATGAGCCGCTTTAAGACAAACATTTTTACGCTTTACCTTATCTTTAAGACTTTTGCCTTAACGTCGGCTTTACGCACTTGGAAAACAAAAAAAACAGCGTAAACCAAACAAAAACTTGACTTTTTTCTTTTGATGATTTTGAATATGAGCCATTTTAATAAAATGTAAAAAATGTAGCGTAGCGTGTTTTCAGGGTTTTTTTGGATTATTTTTAATAACAATTGTTATGTGTAGGTAAGAAATTCTTCCCGATAACGTTCTTGGGAAGCATCCTGTGGATCGCCGCCTACTCGTACCTGATGGTGTGGTGGGCGAATTTGATCGGCGACACGGTGATGATACCTCCGGAGGTGATGGGGCTGACGTTCCTCGCGGCCGGTACCTCCATTCCGGATCTCATCACGTCCGTCATCGTTGCGAGAAAGGGCTTCGGTGACATGGCCGTCTCCTCTTCCGTCGGGAGTAACATTTTCGATGTTACCGTCGGGTATGTACAATAAATAACCAATGAAAAATGAACTTTACACGAACATAAATCGAAATTCAGATATGAATAAGTTGTTTCTTTTAATAAAAAAAAGTGTATATTGGGTTGCCTATGGCCCTATAGTATGAAAATGTCATTTTAAAATGTAACAAATCTAAATTTGAAACGTTAAAGGGTGGACTAATGCTTGTAAGGAATTTTCACAAATTAGAAACATAACCAAAGTTTTAAGTGAAGAATTTGTTAAAGTGAAAATTACGATTTATGAGTACCAATAAATCATGCAAACATAGTTTGAACACATTGTACATGTGCATACATTGTGATGATTAGTGTGCTGGGCATGCTTCATCATAGTCATCCCTTAGGACCTAAAGATCATCGTTCCACCTACAACTACTTACAAAGATGGCGGTTTTCCACACAGCGTTAGAGTTTGTTTAGAATAAACTGAAGAAAAGTGTGAAATGCTCACACGGAGAATATGTAGGTCAAGACTTAATACTTCAACGAGCCAACCCTTGAACAGCAGAGTGCATAAAACGTGGTCGCATTTTAAAATATTAACAACTTTATTTTACGTACCAAAAAAGCCGAATTTCAAGGTTATGCGAATTAAAACTTAACCTATAATTCTTTATCTCTGCTTCGGAGTAGTAAAGAATTAAAATTACTGGAAACTTAGCAAAGTTTAAACCATAGAAACTGGGCAACCGGAAGGACGTCCATTGCTGACCATCCATCAAGTTAATTGAACCATATAGAACCATTTAATGAAACTATACGTTATATACAGACACCAGGAATCTATGAGAATCCGCTTGGGGTATTTATCTATCTGGAAGCGATTCGAAAGCGACACGCTTCGTATCATGCGCACCCAAAAGCACACCCAATGCCAATGTTCTGAACCGAACCACCACCACGCCGATTGCCAATGGGTGGCAGGCGCGCGCGAGACGCAATACCGCGACCTCTGCGCCCTGCGTTCCGTGCCAGAGCCGGCCGACACAGGGCGAACGATATTTAGGTCAGTCATGGCTGTGTGCGACTTGGAGGTCGCGCCATTACGCGGCGTGTTGCACACCATGCTGCCTGCCACCCCTTTTCGTAGAGGTATATCGTGGCCGACAAAATATCGAGCCATTGCTGCCATTCAAATGTCACGAGCATGGATATGACTAATCCATTAAAGTCTAGACTACTAGTCTGTATTACGGAATTACTTAATACTTACCTGCAGATGACCTAACCTTAAAAAAACCATAACCTTAAAACTGTAATTTCCTTGTTTTACACTTTTATTTGTTTTTATTTGTTGAATGAGGAGTTATGGGATTACATCTATAAATATTGTTTTTATTAAGTCAAGAGTTATGAAATTGTGTTATTGTTTGAGCAGTTTGGGTAATTGGGCACGATGCCAACTAATAAATTATTGGAGTGTGGTCAAGTGTGGCAGATATGGCCAAGTGGTCACAAGGAATGTGGAAATCGATGTTTTCCCACATGTAGCAAATTAAGCACTTAAATCCGACCCAAAGTTTAGGTTAGGTGTGGGGTTGTGGAATCAAAACTACACTAACTATTAGTTAACCCTTAAGTATGTTATATCCATGGTTTAGGTAAAGGTAACTATTACAAACAATATTAACTAACGTGGCCAGCCAGGAGTATCTCAAGGGATGTTTTGACTGGTTCGTTTCAATAGTTAATGCAAACCGGGTGAATGTGGTGTTAATGTTAAACCGCATTAGACAATATAGGCCACACAATGTACATAACCTATTAAATGCTTATTATTTAACTAGATTTGAGTTCCATAACCTTACATATGTAATTATTGTAAATTGTCGGTCACGTGACTAAACTTAGTGACAGAGCATTGATTTAAACTAATTTAGGTAGTCAATTAAATTCTATATTTATTGCAAAAAACTAAATGGACCTAAACTACTTAGTTTTTGAGATATGAGTGAATTTAATAATTAATTATCTGTTGTCTACATAAAAGTATTATTGTATTTACAAATATAGGCAACCCAATACACGGTATAGTATTTCCTAACCTCAAATGTACAGATTTACAGTTGACACTTCAATTTCAAACTTTTCCGAACTTTAATACTTGACCACAAATCTCTAATTATTAGTAATAAAAGTACCGCATCATAAAATATCGTATTACCATCAAAACTGACCATAAATCTTTCTAACGAAACAACATATCACGTACCACATATCATAACCAAATTTTAATGCGTCCTTTGATACTAAAAATATAATCCAGTCGTAGTGTCATGAAAATATTTAATGTTTCGTTTTTATTTCCAATGTAATTCCATGTTTGTAATGTTTTGTGAATCATTTCAGTTTACCAGTGCCTTGGTTGATATACGGCATTGTCTACGGAAAGCCCGTCGAGGTGAACTCGGTGGGGATGGTGTGTTCGATCACCATCCTGTTCATGATGCTGCTGTTCGTCATCATGTCGATCGCCTGCTTCCGCTGGAAGATGAACAGAGGACTTGGCTTCACCATGTTCCTGCTGTACTTCGTTTTCGTGGCCGTCTCATTGATGTTCGAGTATGAGATCATCGTCTGTCCCTTTTAAATAGGACATTATCAAAACAATGGATAAACAATATAATATGCAAAATGCAGATCTACACACATTCAACAAAGTATAAACAAACATTACAAAAACAAGTCAATGAATTATTTAGAAAAATACCAACATTAGTGTTAGGTTAACCGTTGGTAAATTACTGAATTTAACATAACATAACCTAAAAACATAAAAAAACAAATGACATTAACAAACATTTAGTGAAACAAGAAAAAAAACAAATGAAAACTGAACGTGTGTGACGTGATTGCACTTGTTATTCGCATTTTTATCACAATATGGCAACGATAAACTTAGTATACAATAAAAATACATAATTGAACATAATTGAAAGAAATTTTAGTAGAAATTGCTACGAATTCAATAGAGATTTTATGAATTTATCAAATATTATCTATGAGTTTCAAATACAAACAATGGCAATACTAGAAAAATTGCAGAAAAATAACTTCACGCACAAAACTTTAATTGAAATTAAAAACAACAAAACAAAGAGGTAAATGTTTGAATACAAGTTGTAGGTACACATAACCTACAAATAAGAAATTTACAAAATTAAAATATCGACTTCCAAAATATAAAATTTTTAGATCAAAGCAAAACCTATCAAAAGATGATGAACTAATTAAAAACCAAACAAAGAAAGTACGGTAAAGAAAGTACTTAAAATAGGGATGACATTATAAACTTTATGAACTTTATGATCAAATGTCATTCATCCAACCAATATATACTTACCAATACTTACTGATACTAACCGAAGATGAGAAGATATAAGAAAAAAAATTATATAGCAATAAAATTATGAGCATAGACTAATTTTTACTATAATAAAAATAATGTTGTTTATTAATGGTCAAACAAAATGGTCATATATATTATGAGAGAAACGATTTACAGACGTGGATATGACAAATATGAGACACATATATTTGTATTAACACCTAAAGAACATTTAACATAACAATTACCAACTGACAAAATGTATACAGTGTGTTTTTGTGACAACTAACCTCAAAAGTTTAGTTAGAAACAAAAATATCTTTGTATATGATAACGAGTAATGAATACTAAAATGTACGAGTACTAAAAGTCCTTTTAAATGTAGATATTATACATAATACATAAAATAATTGATAGGTTTGTTTTCTTATTGGTTGGAATTGTTTTGTTTATATGAGTTAGGTTTAGATTTTAGAGGTTAGGCTATGATGATAAATATGTATCATAGATTATTTACTTTACACGTAATTAAGGTTTTAGAGGTTAAAAACAAAAACCAACCAACACAAATTGCATGCTACACTAAGGAATAAACACATTACACACACGCTAAATTAAAACAAATGAAAACAAAAGTAAACAAGTACTGTTTTTATATCGATGATGAATAATTGTTGTTAGTGGCATAGTTTACGTTTAATATTAACAATATTTATGAGTACATACAAACGAAAATCACAAATGAAAAAATAATACTAACAGATTTAGTATTAAAGGCATTACAAACAAATATAGAACAATTGTACATTATGATAGACAAATGTTTGACTAAACCAAACTAAAGAAAGTAAAACAAAAACAACAATTGTATTGTACGAAATTGTATTTTAAACGTTTTAACGTGTTTACTGTGTGTGTAGCAAACAGCAGCTGAAAACATTTTAGGCCCACTTAAAGCCAGCCATATTCAAATTCACTCGGTGCGGCTTTTGTGATTGTGTGCGCATGTACGCGTATGTGTGGTTGCGTGTGTGTGAACACTTGGCGAAACGTGATAACGATTATAGATGATAGACAACACGCCTGTCAAATATTTGCAGCATTTTGCAAAACACAAGAGTTAAAAACAAAAACGTACATATGATGATCATGATGACGATTAAGGTTATGATATTGTAATGAGTAATGAGTAATGAGATAATGGAACAACTTCCCGATTTTCAATTGATTAGCAAAGATAGATAGAATTTGGTTATGTCGATTATATAGATATTAATATTTAATATTTCATAAATTTTTTTGTTCATTAATTAATTAATTACTGATGAAGTGCGTTGTATAATATTACATTAACATTTAACATTAAAAGTATCATGAATGATTCAAAACATCAATGTTAGGAAATTGAATACTAACGACATCTATCGGACAGTAATATAAACTATTTTAAATTCACTAACAGATTATTTGTTTATAGAGTTGTTTTTGTTTGTTTTTGTCCGATGGGCTTTGGAAGTTGATCCGAGTTTGTTTGTTTTGTTTTTGTTTGTAAATTAAAATAACAAAACATCGAACATTACAAAGCTTTACCTTTTGTGATTCATGAATTCGAAATATTTTTGTTTAGCACTTGGTGCTTTGTACTCTGTAAGAACAAAGTCTTTATTCTGGATAGACTTAACCTTAACTTATAACTTTTTACTGTCATTGACACCACACAACGTCGCATTACTATACGAATACACGAAACAATTGCTTAAATGCTGTTTACAGGTTAGAATTCAGGTTTTCTGGCCTAAAACATTTTGATTTTACGTTTGATTATTACTCTACTTAACCTAATTTTGTTTTTTGACTTATAACTCTTATCAGACTTAACTGACTTAACTTTTTAGATTAGGAAGGTTAAATAACAGTAGATACATACACAGGGTGTTTCGACTTTTTGTTTTTAAGTTTTGTTTAATGATCAGAGCCATTTATACAGAGATGGCGCTGTTGAATTATTGAAGTTGATGTGTCAACTATGTGTCAATAATCTTAATTATTATTTTTGTATATTTTTAATGATTATCAAAGTTTGAGGTTAAATTTTAAAATTTTTGAAGGTTAGTTTTAGGCAATAGGTTATTAGTTATTGCTTCTAATAATTGTGGTTGAGTAATAGCTCTAAAATGAGGTAACAATACTTTTATTGATTTGTTAACTTTAACGCTTAAATAATTAGTTATAATGTTTAAATTTTAAACTTTTAAATCAAAAATTTGTTTGAATCGCTAATTCTTTATGTGTATTTAAAGTTTGGTTATGTTAGTTTACAAAATGGCGGCGTTGTTACCTAAAAATGAATATTTATCAATTTTCATGAGTATTTTGAATTTTTGACTTACATATTTGATAATTAACAACAAATTTCAAACTTTTAATGAAAACATTTTATAAAATGGTTTATTGGTTATATGCTTTTTAAAGTTGATTGATATCTAATACAAAATGGCGGGGTTAAAACCAAAAAATTAAGTTTTACTAATTTTTATACTATTGTTTAACTTTAACTTATTTTTTTTTTAAAATTACTCAAAATAGTTAATTGTTAACTTAAAAATATTTGAAAACACCTTACTGACTATCAGTAATCAAAATGTGGTTATGTTGTTTTTCAAAATGGCGGTGTTATAGCCACAAACATAAAGTAAAACAATGTATAGCATTTTTAATTAAATTTAAATGAATTATTAACATAAAATAATTGACACGTCAACCAATAATTAAAATAACAATAATTATCATTTTCTCTATTTATTTTAATTTTATTTCAAACAATTTGCGTTAAACTATTGAAAAAGTGAACGAATGAAACATAAAGTGAAATAAAAAATGAAATATAGTACAAAAATAAGCAGCCAATCAATAAAATTGTTACTACAACAATTACAGATTATTATTATTATAAATGACAACTAATATCTATATTGAATCAAAAGAATAATACCAAATTAAACAAAATAAACAACTAAAAAAACAAAACAACAAAGTAAAGTGACATAACAAAACTAATTTAGTTTTTCAAACAAAAACAAAAGAATGTAACGCTATTTAGACAAAACAATTGCACTTATAAATCACATTATTATGATGTAATCGTACATAACCTAAAAACTAACAAAAATCTTTAATGTTGTTTGCAAAACTGTAGTTACTAAGTACGGTGAACAAACAAATGCAAGTAAAATGAAATCATAACTTATGAAACGATGAAAAGCAACTATTGATAAATTGATTAAATGAATTGATATAAATTGATAGATGATATATAAAGCGAATAATATTATTCACCAAAGACGCACTTCCAAAATCGATGTTTTTCTATACTTAAATGAAACTTAAACAAAATACTAACAAATTATAAATCATATGAATTACGACCGCGATGCTAGATCGGGTGAACATAAAATTAACAAAATGAACAAAAAAAACCACAAATCTCGTAGCTAGCTATTCATATAACTAATAAGTAATTAATGCGGCAACCATTTTAACAATTCCAACAAACAATATACGTTGAACATTACACTAAAAAACAAAAACGAGTCCAGTAGTTTTTAGGGCATATCAATGAGTTTATTCAAGTAAAAATTTTGACATTTGATGTCAAATTGCTGTCAAATGAATGCAACTTGACACAGCAAATTTTTACTTGGACAAACTTGTAACAAACATTATCAATCGAGTGATAGAATAGTTAGAATCATAATTTTTTTGTTGATAACAAAAGTACGAACAATTTCAATGAGGTTTGTTGCATTTTCAAAATACGAAACCATACAAGTTTAAAGCTCTAATGACTACATACTTAAAAACTCTTGTTCTCTCTACTAAAAACTATCAACTATAATTATAATTACACTTACCTTATTAACTTATCTAATTAACCAACTTCTAAACTTTTAAACGAAGCGTCTAAAGTACAATGATTTTGACAACAGTAACAAATCCGAATGCGTTTGTCGTTTGTTTGTTTCCGATTGTCTTTGAATGCGCATGCGCGAACCTCTCTGTGTATGTATTTTCATCATTAGTCATTTACGCGTCCACTAGTTGGCGCTTTACTTAGCTACTGCTTGATAAAACAAAATGTATAAATGTACAATTCTTGTACTTAATAGATATCATTATGATTCATGATTAGTTTGTGAAAAGTTTCAATTTCAATCAACATTGTTTGCTTGTCGCCATCTGTACCGCGCACGAGAACATAATTTAACTTTAACATTAACATATCTGATTGTTGTTATTAATATTGTTGTATTGTAATGTTGAGAGACAGCGAGGCGCGTCACATTGTAAATTATTTCGTTTTTTAACCAAAAACAAAAAAATATGAAAGAAGTTATGATGAAAATGAAGTGTTTTGACACATTCTATTCTGACATTATGTACAAACGCATTGTATTTTATAGGAAACTAGTGTATATTTAAATTTTAAGATATTATTGCTAAACAATCGCGACTTGTGCGAAACAGTCGTCGTCGTGTGCATCGATAATATGTTCGCCGCATTGTTTTGGTTGTACCTCAGACTTTTGGTTAGGTTAGTGTGATCTAACCACAAAGTGAACAAGTCGCGATTTTGTTTCGTTTTGGATTTTGTTTTTGCTGAATGTACATGTACAGGTTTATTTCGTTTTATGGATATTTATGCGTTTATATTGTAATTATTGTAATGTTGTAATTTGGCGCATCGTAGGCAAAAACAAACGTATTTAGCGCATCGGTTTCCCAATGCGCAGAGCCATTATTATGAAGAACAAGGATATTATATGAGCAACCAAAACATGATTGAATATTAAGTAAAATTAATCAATTAAATTATATAACATTAAAATAAAATAACATTTTAACAAATACAGAGAATATTAAGATTGTTAATGGTGTATATCTAGTAGATTGTTATTGCTAGAATGAAAAAAAACAAAAACAAATTTTTATTATAATAGGAATGTAATGATATTATTATTGAAACCATTACCATGGTATGTTACTTTTTTGCCGACAATATATGACATGTATAATATTAACTCATTTGGTTTTCTTGTCATATTCCTAATTTCCGAAACGAAATCACTGTATTATAACCTAAAAATTCAATTTATATAAATAACTGCAAAACTTGTGTATTGTTGTGTACAACACAATATAAATGCATGTAGTTTAAGTTGCCTATAGTTGTCATAGTAAACAAACAAAAAACTTAATTCATTACAACCTGTTACAAACTTATAAGACATAAGCAATAAATTATGGTTAGGGTTAATATTTACGGTTGTTATTGATTGTTTTACCAAAATTATTAATATTTGCTATTAATTTATGAAATGATTTTAAATTTTATTGCGTTTATCCATCTAGTGATGTGTATTTGAACTAAACGCACAAGGTCTGTCAAACTTGGTGTAATTTCCGTCATTTCTGTACTTGGCTAAACAATCCAAGGTCATTATTGAATTTTTGTTACGTAAATCGTGCCTGGGCCCCGATACTGTTTGCCTCCTTGCTCTAATTTTTCCATTCTACACTAAACTACTCAACATTACGCATCGTAGTGTGTTCGTGTTGAAAAAGAGTTCGCCGCAAACAATACAAGGCTGAAGGTGACTGGCGTAAAAAGACAGTGACAGTGAGTCAGTCGCAGACGATTGTGTGGCTGGTGTGCATGCACATCAGAGTCCGCCCGTGGAATCTAATCATTAATTCGCGTTCTCCCTCTCAACGAGCAGCAAACGATTCGATAAGTGCACAAGCTGATTCCAAACCAGAGCAAACTTGTCAAACTCAGTGTTAGAACGTAGTCCCGTGCGTGCGTTCCATATCGTCGTGTGTTTGGTTAAATATAGTATAAAGCGATGCAGCGAACGACGTTGAACCTTATTTTGGGCCTTTTAGTGCTAACGCCAGCTGTTCTCAGCGAGAGTAAGTATTGTCATGACATTGTCACATGATTCTATACTTTATGCGTTGTATTGTTGATAAATTTATTCTTTATCGAGGGCGTGGTGTAAGTCACGGTATTTTCCTTACATCAAATTATGTTCATAGCCTCAGTTTGATGTACAAATCTATTAATTAACTATCAACCATAAACATTTCATTCCTTGAGCAAGGCTAAAGGCCTCACAAATTCACGACGCGGCGCTTTTAATCATTAATGTGTTGCTCATTGATTCCATTAATAACCGAGCGGCAATGTAGTTATTTCAGTTATAACACAACCACAAAGAATTCTATTGTAAATGTTGGGATTTCCAAATAAAATGTTTAAACAAGTAATGGTTCTAGGTACATGTGATCATGCAATGTAATGTTTTATGTTAATATAGTTGGCGTTCAGCTAAACTACGATGAAGACCTCAAAGGCGAATTCAGCAAAAGATTTAAAAATTCCGTATCCTTCGAAATCCAATGCACCGTGACCGGGAGCGAAGGCATTGAAGTTGCTTGGCACAAGAACGAGGTACCGTTGAAACCCAGTGAAAGGATAACAATGTCCAACTCTGGTAATGTGTACAAAGTAAACGTGAAACACGCCGTTGAAGACGATGCCGGTTCGTACGAGTGCATTGTTACCAGAGACGATGACGAATTGAAGCGTGCCAATATCACCATGATCAGCAAAGTGTTTGTTAAGACACCAGCTAATCTTAACTTCGTTGAAGGTGAAGCAATCAAAATTACCTGCCAGGTAGTCGGCAGACCTACACCGACGATTTCTTGGATGGTTGGTAAGTAAATCATGTCATATGCTTACAAATAACACTTAAAATTACTGTGCGTTGTTACGAAACGGCTTATCAGTCGTAAATTTATCGCAATTATGATTTATTGTGATATTGTTTTAGTAACACTCACGAGGATGTTGAGATTCTAGAGAATTATCAAGTTTATGTAGTTTTAGATTGACGGAAGTTATAAAATGACATCTTTACGTCAATTAACTTTTGACGCATTACTATAGGCAACTTAAAATGCATGTTAATTTAGATAATAATTATTTATGGTAATTACAGGTAACGAAACCTATGAAGAATCCCGTGATCGTGTTGAATTGGAGAAAGATCCCGACAACAACATTGAGAACACCGTTTTAATCATTAAAGAAGCTCAGATGAGTGACAGGAAAGAATATAAATGTATGGCTGTATCCAAACACTCTGAACC
>JARJDS010003551.1:0-18528 GCA_030264155.1 Atheta pasadenae
TCTTTCTCATGACGTCACACACGTTATTATGACTCATATTCACGAAAACTTCGTGAAATGTTTCGTTTTCTTGGCGTAGAAAAACAAAACACATTTGTTGAATGTAACTGACTGCGACAGAAACAGTTGTTTGGTGGTTCTCACTCGCACTCGCAACTGTTATTCATTTGTTCAAAACTGTTGTTGATTTCTACCGTCAGTTGAATTCAAACATTCCAGTTGAAATAGTGAAACTCGTTGACGACCTGAACTTAGTATAATCTCTAAGTGAGTACAAAGTCTGACGGGTCTTTTAGTAGTTATTAACATTTTTATTAAATAATCAAATTAAAAATCAGAATAAACCAAGTTGGAATATTCTAATTTTAAAATGGATTACTTGCTTTTGTAGCTTTGATATGGTTGGTTATCTTTTGAAGTTACCCAATGAGGAAATTTATTACGAGACCTTGTCTGTAGTAAAGCTTTCACCTCTTTCGCACTACCTCCCTGTTTGTTCGAAATAACAACGACCCTTGTTAGTCCTCCAAGGGCGTAGAGCGTATGATTTCGGGAAATTACATTATGTCAGCAAAGGATTTAATTTTATTGTTACACAAATTTCTTAGAAATAAAATCAAAAATTTTAAAATATTAAATAATAGAATTAAATTCGTAAATTTATTTTTGCATCTAATTTTTTTTTAAATTTAATTTTTGATGTTATTAATAAATTATTTTAATCATCCCTTATTTCTAGAACTGTACACCAAAAACACGGATTCGTACTCCAAGGAAAGAAACCTATTCGTATTTTTTGTGGTTTCTGTTGAAGCCTTTCATCCATTCACATGATTAACAATACATTTTGCCATCAATAAAAGCACCAATTCGTAAAAACGTCACGTTTAATGATCGAATGATTGTAAGGGTTCCTACGCAGATATAAAACCAGTATCACACAATGAAAGCGTTTATGTTCCGCTTGGGGCGTTGTTGTTTTTCATTTGAAAATGTGAGAATTATTGACGAAAAACAAAACCAAAAATTTAGGGGAGTGTAAAGTTTGGACTGGAATTTGGACTCGATTTGGACCTCTCCCTCTTTGCAAACACGTAAACACGTATTTGCTCACGCCCTGGTTTTAATTGCGGATACGTTATTATTGGTGGACGCTTAAAAGCTGGAAGGTTTACAGTTGAATTTATTTCGGACGAGGTGCGACCAGAGTCTGGAGTCTGGAGTCGTCCACACATAAATCAAGCAATATGCCGCAGATGATATTCCCAATTACGATCCTTGACCAAAAGCATGTTGTAAATTGCATTAAAAAAAAACAAAAGCAATTGCTATGCTAAAATTGTGAACAAAATGTGAACAAAAATGTCAAATATGAACAACAAAATTGATTACCAAATTAACAACGTTTGGGTATAAATATTTAAAACAAAAACAATTTAATTACTTTCATAGCTAATTAAAAACGAATCATATTTGGTTGTTCAAACCCTTAAAGCAAAATTTAATTATAATTTTTAATCTCTGATTCTATTTAAAGAGTTTACTTTGTTTCTTACAGCAAGCTTATACAATGGCCGCGATAATTAAAAATAACTGCAATTAAGCGTTATTAAAAGCGGCGGGTTTGCACCCTCACACACAAAAAACGACGAACGACAGTACAGAAGAGCGCGGTTGGTAAGATCGGCCCGGGGTGACGATAACAGTAATTAATTAAATAAAGCCCACCGTACTAAAGTAATATGGATGGTCGAACCCTTATAACTTCTTTATTAGGTGTAAGAGTGTGCGGATAGATAAATCGAGTGGTTGCAAGCGACGAGCGGCGCCTCCACCAACAAAAAATTAAACACCCCAAGACCGAAAAGTTTAAATTTAACGTCGATCCGTTAGTTTGCGTGCGCTTAGTGTCTAACAGGGTATTAATTTGCGCACGGTGTAAACTATAATTTTTTAAAGAGGTATAAAGTGAATTATGTACTAGCAAAAGTTTTCCTCGTTGTAAGTATACAATGTTACAGCAGTTTGAGTGGTGGAAGTGTTGAAGCCAAAGTAGGTTTTAATGTTTTGTGGATTTAGTGTGGAAATTATGGCGCATAGAGGAATTTTGGAGCTTAAAATGTTGGCTCACTATAAAATAGGATCAAATTGTCTTTTGCCAACAACTGAATTTGACATTGAATGCGAGAAAAGGACGACTAAAGGGTGAGTTTTAAGTATTATAAATAATGGAAGCTTTTTGTTTCAAATGTTTTTGTTCTGGTTTTTGGAAACAAAGTTTATTTAAAGCAAAATTTCATTACTAATAAATAAATTTAAATAAAAATTCCCTTTAACATAATAATTGATTACAAAAACATAGCTGTTGATGGTTGGACCGTTCATATTTAACTTTGCAAATTTTTCTTTCCAACGAAAAAAAATGCGTTGGCGTGATAAAAGGCGATGCGGGTTTTTGTCGTTTTTTTTTGCGCGTCGACATTTTTCAGCAGCGGCAGCAGCACAGGACCGCATTTCCCTTTATCGCCGTCGTCCTGAATATTTGAATAAATAAGTGATTACTGGTGCTTGTAATTGCGATACAAAAGCGGGTCAATTGTCTGTGCGCTTTAGCCACCCGCGTCGACGTGTGCGCTCGTGCTGCGTGCCCTACGACGGCGGCAACGGCGGCGGCACAACCGACCACATTTTCAATGTGTTCGGCGCGCGTGATGCGACACTCACATGCTCCTGCTGCGTCAGTTGCCACTGTGCGAACTTTGGCGACAAAATATTTGCATTTTTGTTTCAATATTACGCAAAACGCAATGCAACGCGCTGTTTTATTTTTATTCCTGTGCAATAAAAACGAAATTAAATTTATTGCCCCATCGTGTGTTGTGTGTGTTGTATTAAATTGAAATTCTATTGGTGATGAAAGAATTACTACCAAAAATAAATTATTTCCATGTAAAAACATACATTTAATGTATGCAACCATATATGCTTCATGTTTTTTGTTACTAAAACATTTGACATGTAACAAAACAACATTTTCTTTGATGTTTTTTTTGATACTAACTTTTGTTTGTTGTATTACATTAATATTTTATTGGTAATGAAACAATTAATACCAAAAATATACATTTAATGTATGCAACCAAATATACTTGATGTTTTTTGTTAGCCAAACATTTGAAATATAACAAAACAAAATGTTTCTTTAAAGTTTCTTGATAATATTTGTTATAATACGAAAAACAAGTTCCGTTTCCGTTTGGAGGGAATTTGTGTCGTCAAATATTTTCGTTTTGATTCGGATTGGGCATGGCGGAGGCGGCGCGCAGTCTATTGATGGACAGAATGGATCGTTTCAGTAGATCTTCGCGAGATATACTGTCGTATTGTGCAGTAGTAAGCAATCATGCAATAGATCAACGTTAATGTCGAACGCTATTGTCCGCCTTTCCGTTCTTCGTCGTTACGCTTCGCAGCGTTGTCCGCCTTTGATTCGCTCCGCCAATACGTTCGTTTCCTGCGTTGATGAATTTCCAATCAAACGCTCTAATACACTTTTGTTTCATTTCTTTCGGCGGCCGCTTCTTTCATTTTCTGCCGCGGCGGCGGCGCAACAACCATTTATACTTCTATCAATCTGAAGAAACTCGCATTTACTACGAACACATCTGTTTGGCTTCCCAACAGACACCGGTCGATAGTTTGAAGGTAATTAAGAGAAAACGTCAAATCAGAACCGTGATCCAATTAAACGTAATGAACTTTTGTCTTTTGTAGGTAAGCACACAATATCCATGTCAATCTTAATATTCTCGACAATCTTGACAGAGTCAACCGAAGCAGTTGCTTTGAGTTCTTTGGCACGCCTCGCGGCTTATCGCCGCTTCAGGCTTAATTTCAAGTTTAAGTTTGCATCATCAGAATATGTAAATATTAACGACGAAAACCGCAATTATTTCAGCAAAGTGTTCGCAGCCAAGCACACTGATCGACGACCACTTGCCGGAGATATCGAATTTACATTTAATGCCACACTCAAAGACAATCCCCAGCCCAGTTCAATGCCGCCAGTGTTTGCCTTTGACAATGTTGCCAGATTGAGCGCAACTTGACTACCCTAAGTTGCGCAAAACGAAATCGAGCACTCTAGGGGTAGTCATTAACGAAGTAATCATGATGTAAGCGTGCATCTCGTGTTGGGTCCACGACAAACTGGCCACGACGATAAATAAAATTCGCGTGTGTCATAAATTTAACGTTTTTTTCGCCTCCTCCGCAGCGGGACCAGTATCGCCCAAGCAAAATTGAATATCGTGTTGCCAGTTAATTTGGAAAAAACTTCGGTGCCGGATAATGCCATAAATCTGTAACGAGAGCGCGGGCGTATCATGAAAGTGGTTTGCGGTTTGATCGAACGATGGATGTTTTTCGTAGCGGTAATTAATGGAAATTAATGGTGAAACACAATTTTCACATTGTTTACATTGTCATAATTTAGAATACTTTTGTAATGTGTTTTGGAATAAATTTACGCATTGATTTATGCATTATTTGCGTTTATAATAAACGATCCCAACCGGCATCCAAACTTTTGCCGTGTCAATTTTGCTTTCAGTTTTTCCTCCCTCTGACGCATCATTATTACGATGATTGATTGAATCGTTCTATCAAAACGGTTAATCAAAATTTACAATATGGTAAACTTTCAAGAGTTAATTATTTTTAAAAACAAACTTTTAATGTATGCAACTTATTATACACGCAAAAAATAAAAAACTACAAAAAACTTGATTTTTTATCTGGTAAATACAATTCTTAAAGTTTTTTTTACAAATTAAGTAAAAATATTGGTGGATAAATATTTTATTGCTAAAAAAGTGTGAAAATTGTAGTTTAATGAACTCAAAACAGTCGAAACAAAAATGTTTGTCGATAATCAAGACGACTGTGTAGTGAATACATCACATCTCTTTCAGAGAGCGCTGGGTTTGGGTTTTCTTATCAAGCCAAAGTCTTTTAATTATGCAAATGAAGCTATTTTCTTGATTATTTCGTATTCGCGTTCCGCCACGCGGATCTGTTTCGCTTTGGCGTGTATTTTGCTAGCTCGTGTTCTAATTTCTTTAATGTTCCTTAAGACGTGCCTTACGTTAACTTGAGCACAAAAAATACAAAATAATCTGATACTGGTAACGAATTACACAAAAAAACATTTACTACTTTACGTAATTTATCTGTAACTTACATAACGTCAAAAAACATTGCAATTAAATTTTTTCTTGTAATAAGCGGATTAGTGTTTTGTTATTTTGTATAAAAAAAAATAAAACAAATAATATCATTGCGTCAGAGTTGAGGCAAACGTTGTCGTCGTAAATTTTATTTTATTTCAAGCACTTGTAGGCTTGGTTTGGCTTGACTTTAAAACGAGTTTTTAACAAAATTATTTCCGTGTAAATGGCGACTAGTTGCCCGAGCGTGCATTTCGGGCTGCGATGCGTCGCTGATGTTAATTTGCAGCGTTTTTTAATTAAATTTTACACTATATATTTTACTTCGTCCGCCATTCGTCCTGGCCGAGCACATTTTCGCACGCAACGCGTGTGTTGCGCATTAAGTTTAATTTATCTGTGCGCATTTTTCTATATCCACTTTACTCAACGTTTGGAAAACATTTCCCAAACTTTTGCAGTGCGCACAAAAACAAATAATTTGTTGAGGCAATATTGTATTTAGTTTGGTGTATAATTTACAAAATCCACCTGCCTCAAATTCAGGTTTGCAACACATTTACAAACCGGGGGTTGTTGCAAATCTGTATCCAAGTTCGCGTGCTATTCATTCTCGGCCCCACAGCCGCCGGGGCCACCACCTAATTACGAAACAATCCCTTTTCAGCATTCAGCGTTCGCATTGTGCGTTGCGTAATTAAAAATCTTTACTCAGGCAGCGTTTATTTGTGATTGTGATGAGATATGTTCGACCATCTAATGTTCAGGTAGAAGAACAGGGGGACGTGAGCACGAGCTTAGGACACGTTTTGTTGCGTCCTAATACAACCTATAGAAACCAGTTTGGGGGGTTTATAATGAATTGAACGTGCTAGCACAGTTTCGTTTGTGTGGAGTGCGATTTATTAACGTATTCAACGTATTCCGAGTTGGAGGTGCCATCACTGTACCCTGGCTGGTAGAAGCCATTGTTTTCAATATTGCGCTTCTCATTACGAAGGCGTTGAGGACCGAAATGTTTGCCAGGTTTTCTGCGCATGAAACTTAAGAACCTGAATTCCGGAGATGGCGACGACTTGCTCGACAAATTGCGATTCGGTAATCAGAATTCTATTAATAAAGTTCTCAGGCTGTGTAAGACGCGCAGGAACAGAGGTTGCAACAAAGGGCAACAAGCGCTTCGCACTTCTAATCCTAATTGTGGGAATCCGTAATAGCATGCAAAGTAGGCAAAGTTTGGCGACTCACCGGATAGTTAGGAAAATAGTTTGCGACAATCCCCGACTTGAACATGGTAATTTATCAAAGCTTTTAAAACCGTTCTGAAGCTTGCGTAATAATAACCTGAACACACGATAGTCAAGTCACCAATTTAGCTTGGGACTAAAATCCTAACCTAACTTTACAAGGAATTTTCTAAAAAAAAAAATAAAACGTGTCTTAGGTTTAAATCCTCGGATTAATCCAAATGAGTTATGTTGCTAATATAATTTACGCTGCAGTTTGTATTAAACACTATGTCAACAAACCCTGTCGTTGACAGCCAGATGAATAACACGCGCTGTGCGTCAACAGGGGACAAACATTCGTAGATCCTTAGCGTTGTTCGAAAAAAGTGACTTTTTCCCTCTTGCTTTGTTCGGCTTGTAACAGCAAGTTCGCAGGAGTCGTCTTCCTGCTGTCAGTCGTGTTCTCTGCGGGCGGTACGGATGCTAAATGAAACTGCATCACCGGCGACAGGAGCCGACATGCTCGGTTGCAGTTGCAACTTGTCCATTTGCCGCACGACTGCGGCCTGCCATCCGCCACACATGTGCGTACTACCAACAGGATGCTCGTGTTGCAGATGGCAGGATATAAGTACGACTACGTCTCGGCTCGCATCGAAAAGCCATGATGCGGTGTGGTCCACCAAACGGACATCTCGCAAGAAAGCTTTTTGATAAATGATCACACGCGTGTCTATGTCCGTCCTGCTTGTTGTTGTTGGACAAAAGGACGTCGAGTAGGTTATTATGTGAAGTGGTTTCAGATCAGCCTCCAGTACCACCACTTCCACAGTGGAGGGTACCTTGCGGTAATTTATAATTCCGCACTGTATCCAACGTCATAAATCGTTAAAACCGTCCGGGGTGACTAAGCTTTCAATCATATTTTCAGTTCATAATAATACCAATCACAAAATGACACTTTCTTATCTAACAAAACAAAAAATTGTCAGTTTTTCGTTAGAATAAAACAAAATAGAAACTCCGAATCGTTTGTCTTTAGTCCGGTCGATGCACTCAATTCTAATCATTAAAACGCGACGCGACGTGCTCATCAAAGCCTTGCTCCGCGTCAAACAATAAGAGAAGCTCAGATCAGAGACTCTTCACTTCAACGAGCACTACCCTGAGATCGGTGGTGTTCATTTAAGTCGTGCAGCGGCAGAGTTTTAATATAATTATACGTCACTGTGATAGAAGATCCGTGGGTGGTGCTTTGCGGGCGGTTTTCCGGGATGACAGGGACAGCGCAACGATGTGCGCATCGCGCGTATGCGCATCGAAGACATAAGGTAGAAACGCCGCCATCCAGCCGCTCAGCGATCGAGTTTAGTCCGTGGAAAGATAATTAATCACCCCTTTTGCTTGAAGCCATACAACGTGCGGCCGGGCATGAACGACGATGTTATTATAAAGTCTTGAGCTTCACTTAGCGTCCACGAATCTGCTTCTTCTACACTGCACACGAGATGTTTCGTCCTCATTTTAATTGAAATTCAAAATTTATCACAAACTTTTGTCCAAACAACAATATTTCTAAAGTTAGCACATAGTTCTGTTTTTGATATATTGCCAACATAAACTGGAAACTAACAAATCTAAATCAAGATATAAGGAATTGTTTCATTATAGCGTTAAATGTGAGTGCGATTTGAACATAAAATATTTAAAATAAAACCTGTCCCTTTATAGAAATATATGAGTTTGTACGAAGAGTAAAAAGAAGGAAAAAACTGCCACCGGCAGAAATTAATCCTCTTTTTTGGATAACCATGGGGTTTCGTGGGTGGAAGAGACGAAGTGGCTTGTGAGCAGCGCGGAAAGGAGGCGGCCACAGTACACAGGCGCGGGGGGATGGTGAATGAATATTGTGCAAGCTGGCGCATGCTTTTCAAATACACAAAACTGGCTCCGGAATAATAATAAATGATAAAAAAAGCGACGCAGCCCAACGGCATTATGTTGTATTGTTGTCGACGATTTTGTGATTAAAATAACGACTTCTTTTTTTTGACAAAATATAAATGGGATTTCCATTGCGCGCTATGCAAACGACAAGTGGAAAAAATACAACAGACACAATTACATGCCAAAAATCAAATTACACTTGTTAATTCATTATTTTATTCCATACACCCGTCCTTAGTGAATGAAATATTACTATTGTGACTCTCAAATTTTAAAAATAAAAAATAAAAATGTTGGTTAAAATAAAGTTTAACTTAACATTATTCCAACAAGTATTCCTAAACCGTAACGAAAGCGATCACTATTTAATTAAGCGCGAGCAAGTTTATCAAGCGAATGCACCATTAAACAAGCAAAATGGTTGTGCTGGTAGAAGTTTAAAAGGACCGGATTAGCGCATATCAAATAATAATAAATCTATTCGCAGGCAATACCAAACAAATAAACACGACGTGTCCGATTACCAAAAAAAAACGCGATTTCCTAATCGCCGTTTGCTTTTCTTATCCGACGACTAACCCGTTGTGTTACCTAGCGGCTGTTAGATACGTGACATTAACTCAGGTTAAAGCTAAAGAAATACCTCGGCTTATCGTAACTTCAACTTAATTTCACCCGCCGTTCTTCGTCTACTTATCTGCGCTCTCGCGTGTTTACGCTGCGCGATAACACGACTTCAACGTTTCCTCTCGCTAACTCTCGGCAATTTTGATTATTATCGCATCATAATTATGAATTAGTTTTCCTACGCTTTTTACCTAAGCTTCTCAACTAATCAAGGGTGCGGAAAACGTTTAATTAAATCTACCAACGTAGAATAAGAATTAGAATTAGCTATTTAAAAACGCAGCTTTATTTTATTACGTTTTTTTTATAAAAAACATATATACAAAGGATACAATGATTTTTCTTGGTGTTTTCTTGTTGCGGACTAAACACAAGTTTAAAGTTTTAAGGTGTTCACTCCACGAATACCAAAATGTGACTGACTTTTATTCAATGCGAGATTTACAAAGTAAACAACACATAGAAAAAACAAAACATATCAAAGCCTACTACGATGAACAACGTTGTTATTTCGCCTACTTCGATAACTTCGTACCCTAACTGACTACCAAAACATTAAAAACGAAAATTTTGCACCTCGTAATTTTTAGTGTTGTTTAAAGACAAAATATTTCTAATTAGAAAAATATTCCTATTCGTGGCTATAAAACTTTTGCATCAAAAATACAGGTACGTTATATTTTCTGTACGAAAACTAATTATATAACTCTAAAATTTATACTCCATATAAATATTGCTGTTTGCACCTTTGATGTCTTTGGAATGTGTCACCAATGTGTGAAAACTTTTACCCATAAACAGAGAACTGCTAACTAAAGTGAACTCCAGCTAAACGGATCAAAGTAGAACATGCGAAGTCGTTCAAGTGTATATTAACCTCAACGATAAACATTACAGCAACAACGATTATTTAAAAATATACAGACATTGAAAAATTGTTCTTGCAACCCTTGCGCTGGTGAGAAATAAACTGCGCTACGCCTTGACGCTTTGCTTTATCATTTTTCCACTCGAATCGTTCAGTGTGTCACGCTCAATTGTGCAATCGATAGAAGTAGGTAGCAGGAATAAACGAAGCATCAGAAAAAAAAATTTAACGCCTGCAAGACAGATTACCATCAACACGTGTATAAAATTTAGTATTTGACGTACGAGGTAGATAATCTGATCTGTTCCGTAGCTTATTTTCTTTGAAACAAGCTGCCAACTTTTCAAACTTTTCCGACTACCAAAACAAGATGAGCATAAAAGCGAAAGTCAATATCAGACGACGTTTTGTCATTGGGAAACAAAAAACAATGGAGTTACAAAATTAAGCTGTGTATAATTAAAAGGCAAGGAGGGTGAGGTGAAGAGTCAGGTGAGGTAAACGAGCAAGATGGATAATTTGCAAAGTACGAAAGTTATCCACCGACGTCAAACTTTCTAATCAAATAAGTTCCAATGTTTGCTGTTACTGCTGTTACGTCACGGTGTTATTGTGTTGTTAAGACGTAATGCCGTCAAGTTTTTAATGCGCGACTTAATTAGGTTTAACCAAATTTTAATAATGTTATAACATTTTTACCTAGAATGAACACTAACGCCATCTATTTCAATCTAAAAAGAGTAGCGCCATCTATATGTAGACGTTGTAATGTATGTGTTGTGATTTATAACTAGATGGCGTTAGTAATAAAACAAAAACTATAATTTTTTCAAGTAATAAATTTGAAAACACATAAATTTAAGGGTTGAATTCGTAATAAATTTTTACATTTGTTTTATACGCGTTAAATTAGAACGCATTACACCTGGGTAACGATACGAACAAATCTCGCCAACTACATAAAACGATCATAACTTGCGTGACCCGCCATCGGTTTGCATAGATTGGAAGTCCATCGACGTTTCGCGTGTACGATTATTTGTGCGCCGCCCCCGCTCGACCGGCAATCATATCTCGTAAATTTGAAATTATTATACGAACCTGGCCGTAACTTAAAAGCGTTCTCCGAAATACTAAAATCCACCAAGTCAAGACTGAAACCGTTGAATTGCGCCTAGTTATTGCGATATGGCTCAATACGAAAAGCAATATCGTTCGTAAATCTATATTTTCTTGTTGCTCTTTGATGCTTTCGACCGCCCCCCTACTTCTCGTACTCTGAGATCAAATTTGTCGCTTATTTCGCCCCGGTGCAGTTATCTTTCTACAAGTCGAACACGCCGACCATGAAATTGTAGGTACGTTTTAAGACTTCGATTTCTGCTAAAAGTTTGACCAAAAACGTCACAGCCGCCATCGTTTTTTTGAATTAGATGAGACGTTTAGCGGTTTACACTTGGAAGTTTAAGTATAAAATATACGCAGCTCACTTTATCATAAAAATACGATCGTAGTCGTATAAAACCTTTATGTGATTTTATTACTTTCGTGCAATTTTTTATGACGCTGTTTGTACAAATAATGAACTCCTGGCCGGATAATAATTCATGACAGTTTTAACATTAATTTTCTTTGAAACATTTGAAAATTATTCCGACTGAATGTGCACGAAAGTACAAAGCGTTTGATGTTCGTGCGTTGAGTCAAAAGTAAATAAATAGGTTTTTTTGTAATTTGCTACGCAAATTACGATCCAGGCCAGAACGCGTCGAATAATTAATGCCCATTTGTTAGGTAATTACCCATTTGCAGTTATATTCCGCTTATAAAGCTTCACCTTGGGTGCGTGTATTGCGTAGGTGTGTGTTTATTGATGGGCGGAGGCGGCGCGCTACCAAACGAGGGCATGTGACAATGAATAGTCAAAGTACTGCTGCGTGGAAGGATTGCGTCGTCGCGCCTTTCGACGCCGCCACACTCACTACCATCAGATGGGGATACACGCACCATGTTTGCGCCACTACTACTGTTGGGAGTTACTTTTAATTAATTTACGTTAGGACTAACTAAATACGCGCCGATTATTCGTTAAACGACGCACGGCGATAGCATACCGAAACGGAGGCGCGACGATAATTAAATTTTCGATGCTCATTATCCTGTTTGCTCCTGTCGCGTACATGCTATAATAAGGGTGTTTTATTATTTACGTATGCTTCAACTATTTTACGCTTCTAATGTTTAGTAATTTAATAATTTTATTATTTTATGGTAAGTTTTGTTTTTTATTTTTACTTTTAACTCACGCAGCCAACGAAAAAGGCATGTTTTTGGTGTTTTTCGGAAATACTATAAAATATAACAAAATTATTTTAATGTCATTTTATTATATATGTAAGTGACTAATTAAAATAATTTTTTGGAAGCGATATATTTCAAAATGGCGGCTGTACAGCGTTTTTACGATGGCGTGTTTTTTCTTTGTAAAGATCTGCGCTTCGACAAATAACTTCTGCAATTATTGTAATATTAATAATCCAATTTTTTTTTATGATTCTATATTAGAACTGCTTTAGGATGACGTAAGATTTTTTGCGATATTTTGATTTTTAGCCAAATGGCGCACTTCTAAAGTTAAAAGTACAAAATTTGACTAAAAAATTACTCATATAATTGTTAATAACTAATGAACTATGCATTATATCGCAATAATTTTACGTACATTCAAAGACATTGTATATTCCAAGATATATTCTAAATTTCAAGTCTATCGGTTAAAAATTGTCAGAGTTATTTGTCTTTAGAACTGAAAAAATTAATTTTGAGATATTAGCGTTTAAAGTTTTAATGCTTTGATTCTATAGCTAGCACTGTAGAAAAATCAACATTTAAACCCTTTAAAATGAATTTTTTTCTACAAATTAGCCAGCAAAATATTTATATGACTTTGGAGCATTGTTTAAGCAAACAATTTTTTTTTGTTGTTAGGCAACTTTTTAGGTTATGTTAACTACCATTCTAAATTTGACGAAAATATATACAGAAAATGTTGATAATAAATTACTGAAAAAAATTAAATTTAAGACGTACCTATATAAACACAACTGCAGTTACACAAATTATTCTATTGTTTAATTAAATTTTGTTTTGAATTAGAACTTAAAATTGTTTTAAACTTGTTTAACTTAAATTATTTCCAAAGTGTTGAAAAAGAAACGAATAACAAAATCATCAACACCTTGATGTTGATTCAACCAGTAAGAATGAAAAAAAAACAAAACACCCAACTCCGAAACATCGGAATATCAAGTCAGCCAGATAGTAAACAAACAAATGCTACGCACTACTACCAACGCACATGACTCTAAATCCTCTAAATATTAAACTAAATTCGTATTTTAATACACACTGCGACATCTACCAATTAAATTATGTACTAAATATTTAAAAATATGAACAAATAAATTTAAGATGTACACAAAAGAAGTATATAAAATTGAGTACTTATTACAAAATAAGTACTTACTTAAATAAACTTAAGATTAAGATTAAATTTTCTGGTATCTATATACCATTTTTTTATATTTATAGTTTATAACTACACTCCCAACGCCACTTTAACGACAACTAATACAATCTGGATGGGATTTATTGGCAAACTGTAATTGAAAGTGTTGTAGATTAAGGGTGAAATGTTGCCTTGATTTTACTATCGTGTATGTGAGTTGGTGGTTCGCGCACACCTCGGTTCACTTAGCTGCTACCCCAATTCGCTTCACTTCATTTACACCTCATCCCTTAGAATGCTCATAAGGGTTTGGCCATAATTAATTATCGAGACCGGAAAATACACACGACGGTATTACATAAACGAACTTATTTTGCTGAAGAAGTAAATAACATGAACCTTATTTATCATATTATTTACTAAGATTAAATTAGGATCATTAAATCTATAAATTTTAAGTTATAATTATTGATTAGCTCACACAAACTTTATGTAATGTCTAATAAATGTATTTATGCGAAAAACCTTTAAAAAAGTGATGGTTTTTTAAAGCAAATTCAAGTCACTTTAAGGTTATGTGCATTTCCAAGTAAATCTTACCGAGTAAATTTTCAACAAAGTAACCAGGTGGCCTAAGTAGAAGAAAGAAGAAGTGGACGATGGTCGCCAATATATTACCAGGTAGACAAAACGAAAGTGTTGGCCTAGCGCTAGCCTATCCTCCAACTGCCTCCAACAAAGTCCGTGAAAGTGGCGACAACGCGTGGAAAAGGCATCGGAGCATTCACGCGGCGACAAAATACGACCGGAATGGGTCAACTAAAGGATATCTCTATCTATCACAACCACGGTGATGTATTCCCCAAACCCACTAGACTAAACTAGTAATTGCCATCATTTCATCTATTTTTCTAACAGAAAAAAACTAAAAACAAAAAAAAATTAATAAAAAATTAGTTAGTAATGCAATTAAGTAAATATTTAACTAGTTAATTAACTATTCCACTCTTCACAATTCAACACTCTTCATAATGTCCTGGTAAATAATAAAACCCACCCGTTTTGTTTGGTCCATGACGAAAATCCAAATTAATGCCATTTCGAATGCGGAGAAAGGAACAAAACAGCCCCGGCATCAGGAAACGCTAAATATGCATGTGAACACATAATAAGCCAGAAAACCGATGGAGGCGGCCTTGGTTACTCTTATCAGATACAGCTCCACGCCGAGCAAGTTTCCTACAGAGCTGCAGATTGTTGATGCTGTTTCTCCACCGTAAATCGCACGTCGCAGCACATCGTAGACGTAATGAAACCGCGCGCATTTCACATGGTTTCTAGCAACTTTCCACTGTTAACGCAATCCTTAATATAAATTTAATGGACTTTTGCTGCCGCAGCCAACGCAAGCTTACTGCCTGACGCTTGGGAAACCAACACGCTAAGTGAACAATTTTCCTCTTATTATTACATGCTCGCGCCGCGTTTCCACACACCAACAACTAACTCTCTTTTGACTTGTCATCGTCGACGTGCATTGTTTCAATCTAATACGCGTGCATTTTAATCAGTCAGCTGAATCACAAGATGTTCATTTATCTCGGTATTTGATATTTATGAATTATTAATTGAATATTTATATATTTCATTACTGGATTTTAGTTGTTTTTCGCAAGTTATAATTTTGAGGTTAAAGTGTGTGGTGTTACCACAACGTATAAATCACAACTGTGGAAACAAAACAAACAAATCTATTACGAAACAAAAAAAACGTAAGTAGGCGATGCAAATCAATAAAAACAACTGAAGAATGTTAGTGTTTTGAAAGTTTTTTTTGTGTTTATTAAAAAAAACAAAACATAAACGCACGTTTAGTGTGTTAGCATGTTCAAAGTTTGCGTTATAATTTGACTTTGAGTTTAAATCTTTGATTTTATTGCAAATAAAAAATAAAATTGTGTTTTAGTGTGTGATTCAAGCGCTTGTGCGCCCTTGAGCGTTTGCCAAGTGGTAAATAAAAGTAGAACACCAAAAAAGTTTGAACAATTTTCGAAATTTATCAAACAACATACATATTGCATTTCTCTACCAACGTGTGCACGTTCCCATCTCATAAAATGTAAGATAAACTTTCAATCGCAAGAAAAAAAATTGCGCACGTTCCGTAAGTCTATTTTTATTATTTTGTGCATTTATAGACTTTTTATAATGTGAAAGCAATCAAAATCGAATCGAGCGAGTGGAACACTTAAATGCAAATTGTATATAGGTGCCGTTTCTCAGCATCAGACGTTCAGCACGACCGGATACCATCTCTAACTCCAAGAGCATTTTGCTTTTTTCTCATTCATACGTCGGGAACGGTGAGAGCAAGCTACATCCTTTGCGTGCACCGCTATACACAAGTATACACCCTTGTACGAAACTAGGAAAAGTTGTTTTATGCTCAAATCAGACGCATGTACTCCGTATACCTGTGCGTTGATGTGTAGTTGGTGGAGGCGCCGAGTACACTGTCTCCGGAGAGGGCGAAAGTTTTCGGCTAAATTCCTTAGTTGGCACGCGCTTACGTGCTTGTTACTTTCGTCAGTTTCGTCAGTGGACGCAAAACAATCTCAAGAGGCGGCTAGGGAAAGAGTTATCCGAGAATATTTGAGGTATATTTACTTTTTTTAGATTTTTTATTTAAATTGAACTTTAAAATTTTAATTCTTTGGTCATATTTTGTAAATATTTGCGGATTTATGATTTTTTTTCTTTTTAGGTATCTGGAGTTTAAGAGGAAAAATGTTTAATTAACAAAGATTAATTAATTTCTTACCTTCTTTAATTAAAATGCTAATTGCAAGAAAAATTCCAAGATATCCATTTTTTTAAAGTTTGATTAACACTTTTTTAAGATTTGTTTTAATTACTTTTGATTACATTAGTGATAGTTTTTGATTAAAATAAAAATACTAGGATACTTTTGTTTTTTTTTATTTTAGTAAAAGTTTGCGAACAGAGATTCCGACGCTGGAAAGCGCGTAGCGGTTGTCAGTCGCTCATCGCGCGCGCAATACGTGTTCGTCGTGTACTTTGGTAAAGTGTAAACGGTCTCGGCCGCCACCGACGTGCGCGGCGTTCGTCGGAGTACTGCAACGCGTCCGGGGGTCGCCGGATCGTCAGCGGCAAGGGATGCTGTGCTGTATCCGCGTGCCGTATACCGCCGTACATCCTTCCCATCCTGCGTGACGCAGCCGCACACGACGCCAATCGATATCATCTGAAACGTGCGTGCAAGCGAGAAGGCTATGGGTAGAAGGGGCGGCAGGAAGCGCGCCGGCAGAGCGAGGCGGATGCTGGAAGCCGGAGGCCAGCGTGCGGATGGCCTTGCGTGTACCAGTGTACGTGTAGGCCTCGGCCGAAAGCAACGGAGGCGGCTGGTGTGTGCAGGCATCCTTCATACAACAATCCAGCTCAACCCTCGACCCGCGGCGAGTGCACTCGACGTCGACGCGCGGCTGCGGGCGAACGTGCCCGACTATTCTTTATGTCTTTGGAGCCTTTCATGATTTCATCGTTTTTCGACGGCTAGTTGGTGGTGTATGTTGAGCGTAATTCTCCACCATCACCATAACCAAAGAATATATTCTAATCGAAGTAGACTTGGTTGCCTATTTTCAGCTACGTTTTGACGTACACAATCCTTTATTTGATTTCTTTGGTTTTTTTTATTGTTTGGATTCTTTTATATTCCTCAGGGTTTTCGGACAGTTTCGAGCATCGATGAGTTTTTCGTGTCTTGTATTTTTGTGGTCGGAGTTAAGTTTCCGGACGGGTTGAAACTTTGGAAACTTCTCGGCGCGTTTGATGCTCCGCTGATTCTAATAAACTCGGACATTTTTATCCCTTTTAGGGCATTATATTTATCGTCGAGCAGTTTAAACATTTTAGCACTCAGTTCAATTATATTTTTTCACAATTCTCGATTATCAATCTTAACCTAACCTAACCTAACATAACATAACCTCACAAAATGCATGTTGCTTCAATGGCTTGATAAGTACCCACTTTTTGACGCGAATAATTTATACTCTGTATATAAAAAACACTCAATGACATAACATTTTTAAGGCTATTTTCTTGGGCATAGAAATAGAAAATTGTCAACGTCATCATTTTTTGCTTTGGATAAAAAACCGATAGATGGGCTAATAAAACTGTCTACGACCCAGGCGCTTGATGCGCAATGAGCGTCTCTTGTTTTTCAACGTACTTTGCGACGGTGATTTATATTATGGGCGGCGGTTTTAGTATTATCTTTATATCAATATAATCCAACAGTTTTAGTAAATCCTTTAACACTAAGAACGCTACAAAATGATTTAAACCAGAATATAAATACCATTTAAAACAAAACACAATTAAATAGTTGATTTTGCTGTTTGGCAAAAATATAATATTTTATATAGTAACAATATTTATTTAATACTAAAAGACTCGTCAGACTTTGTACTAACCCAGAAATTATACTAAATTCAGTAGAGATTATATAAATTAAAGTAAAGTTTAGTTCACTTTTAAAAATTATTTTGATTTATTGCCTTTTTAATACCTGCCCCGACATCTAGCGGATTAACTCAGAAGTATTGAGTTAGATTGCATTGGATTGCAGACTGAAGTTAGTCGTGGTGTATAAATGACTGTTTTTTTCGTTGAACATTTCTTGGGAAATTTGCCATAACTTATTTATTAATAACTCAAATGTGTTGATATTAATCTTAAAAACTGCCTAAATAAATAAGCTTTCGATTGTTTTTTGATTCATTCCAAAATTCATATTCTAAGTATTTTATTTTTGTTTATAAAGTTGAGTAAATTTAAAAATTTTCAAACCTTTACATTTTTTTTTCGCTAGTTTTTCCTCATTTTCTAGTAAACTATTCAACTTTTTAAACATTTTTTTGCATTCCGCACTTAGTTAAGACACTGGCAACAATTTCCATTACTTTTTTTTTCAAATTTCAAAAATTTATTTTTTCGACCAAAAATTCTTGAAGGCTAACCCCTTTGTTACTTTTGAGGTCGAAAAAACTTTTTTTGAGCTAGAAAAAAATGAAAAACACCGTAAGACGCAGA
>JARJDS010003628.1:0-20287 GCA_030264155.1 Atheta pasadenae
ACACGAAGCGGGAATCGAACCGTAGACCTTCGGCTCAACAAGCGAATTCTTAACCACTAGGCTATTTCCCATTCTCGCAATTTAATGTTAACTAGCATATGTTAAACATTACATTGTTAACATATTTTTCTAAACGAAACTTATATACTATTTAACACACATTTGTTATACATATTATGTTATAAAGCTGAAAACAATAACATAGGGAATAAATAAAACACAATTAAATCTAAAATGGCAATTCTTTTTATTAGTACATATATAAATATTTCAATTCAATTCAGGGAATACATACGCAACATACGCGCAGCGTAGGCAACAGCACTACTACTAATACGACTAATACACATCGTTTGCGTAGAGACAAACGGATTGCATATTTGGAAATTAAATTTTAAACTTTACAGAAAGAAGTTTTTATTTTTTTCTAGCTCAAAAACAGTTTTTTTTGACAGAAAAATAAGCAAGGCTTATTTCTTAATAAATTTACAGAATTGGTTGGAAAATTAAAAGTTGGATATGTAAAAATTAAAAAAATGGAGATTGTTGCTAGTACAAAAAGTAATATAGATAAGTTTAAAAAGTTATATAGTTTTCTCCGTTTTCTCGTTACATTTGATTTTTTTCCGGTACATAAAATGTATTTAAAAATACACACTTCAAATTGTGGTGGCGCCACCTTGTGGCGGGTGCTGTAACTACAAAATACAGATTCCTGTAATGTCAGTTATGTAGATTATGTTACTCGCCACTAGGTAGCGGCACGTACTTTATTAGAGATGAAATACCTGTGAAATACAATTGAATAAATTTTTTTTATTTTTAAACCTTTGTTATACGTTAACTTCAGACACGAACACATCTGATTAGTCTTTTAAACAATTTAACAATTCTTAACAAAATACCAGTATCAAAACTTGTGTTAACTTCAGATACAAACACAACTGATTAGTCTTTTAAACAATTTTTAACAAAATACTAATATCGATATTGGTTTAACTACAGATACAAACACATCAGGTTAGTCTTTTAAACAATTTAACAATTTTTAACAAAATACTAGTATCAAAACTTGTGTTAACTTCAGATATAAACACATTTGATTAGACTTTTAAACAACTTAACAGGTCTAGCACAACGTCTACTCTCAAGTTGGTTTGATTATGACAAAATACAAGTGTTCGTCTCTCTGAGAAATGGACATCACAAACATAATATGTTGAATAAACAGTAGATATCGCCTTTGCCCATAAATCCTCTCTACCAACCGCAGAGATCCAAGCATTATTATACCTCTAAAGAAATAATTATTTTATTAGGAACTTGTTGCTCTCTGCTTGTTGCCAAAATTTTGACATCACTTACTTGCAAATCTTTTCGAGGAAAATAGTGCATCATCATGTCACTTGATGTGTTTACACACGCGGGAACACAGCAACGCACAATTCGAACCATTATAAAATTCAAAATGAAGTATTTCGACTCGAAAACAAATCACAAATAAAATAAACGCACAGTTCAAACTTATGATTTAAACTGATTCATAACTGTTTATGCATAAACAAGCGTGCAAAGCACGCCATCTGATCACTTATGAACACGCAAATCGTTCGCATGCGCGTCGTGCGCACCAGCGCCTCTCTTGGGTATAGGGTGACAACTATTCAACTAGCCAACGTAGGGCTGAGTGGGGCTGAGAGCGATGGTGGACGCCAAAATTCAAACTGTCCAAATAAAGTTGCAGATAATGCCGAAAAACGCGAGTTAAATCTACGTGTTACTTGTATTTTTATTCAAACATGTTTACATAATTTCACATGCATTTTGTACAAAAACCGTAGATGGTTATAAGAGCTTTATATTAAATATTTCATAAACAGTGTGTTTCCACGCAGACCATCTTTTTATCTCCTTTTTCCTATGCAATATTTCCAGACTCTGCAAGAATCTCTCCTCTCAAAAAATGTGATATGTTTAAAGGTACATACATTCGCGCCCCCAAGAAGAATATAAAAGATCTAACTAAATTTCGACACAAGAAAGCAAATTCACGCTTGAATCAATACCAATATCTCGAATTAATATCAAATACAAACAAAACATCAACGTAACGCTCCCCCTTACACTCTTTAAACCAAACCACATCCTTCATATCCTTTTTTTCAATACAATTCCATCATAAATATATTTATAAACAAATAATCGCTTAGAATAACTCTTATAGTCCTTATGAACGGTAATTAATCATTATATTAATCAACATAAAGTAATGCTGGAGGTAGGTAGGTAAATTGGCATCTTTAACAGGAAGTGATAAAATTATAACTAAATTATATCTCGTCTAATCAATTAACATTTAACATAACTCGTTACTGTTACGTAACGTTGGTTCAGCGCTGATTGTGTAACAAATAATTATTGGCAAGCGTTATTTTCCATAAACCTTTTATCCTTCAATCGTTTCATGTTTTCCTTAAAATGTTCACTTCCCTTTCTAAATTTCTATAACTTCTACTTTAAACTAATGTTACTTATCTTTAAATAACTTTTCTGAGTAACGTCAAGGTTTAATTATAAAAACGATACCAGCGCCCTTTCTTCGTTCAGTCTTAATTATGAATACATAAATATTCTAACAATCAGATCCCAAGAACAGAACAATCCGTCTTTCTGTTATTACTTTATGTACATCGAACGTTTGCAAAACGTTCCTAAACATTCTACAAGTAGGAGTACTAAGAGTAAATGTAAAGATAGCTTATTACAATAACAATATAGAACTTGGTAGCAGCAAATTAATATAAATTATGTACAAATGTTTTCTACTCTCAAACTACCTACGTCTCAAATCTCAATACAACATGTATCTTAAATTTTTGTTAACACTACATTACTAGCTTGCTGTTAAACATAACCGCACTTTAGTAATGAAGTGTTAAGAGTTAAATCTTTTAACGCTATATAAATTTTTCCGTTAAAAATCTATATTCGACTACAATTCATGCAGTGTACTTTCTCAATCATTAAAATTATGAAAACCAACGTCATATTTACGTTTCTTTTAAGGTACATGATGTTTAACCAAACAATTTGTGCCTTATATCACACTATTTCTGTTTCAACATTTAAGTTAGCCATAAAAACCAAACATTTTAAGGTTATGGTTCTATGAAACAGCTTCATTTTGCAAAAATTTAGGCAAACACTCATCCTATGCATATAAGGTACATTCATAGATCTCTAATTCGTACACATTACAATTTGCTCGTGGTATTGCGGCGTATTTTCAATGACTCAAAAATAATATAGATTTAAATCTCAAATTTCAACGTCAATTATAATCATCTTTTAGTTTCAACAACTTGCTTTGAATTTGAAAATATTGTTATAATATAAAATTGCACTTCATCGTTTGCATTACAAACCTATTAATGTTGTTATTGTTGTTGCTGTTGATCGATAGCTGTAATATATCTTTGTGTTTAAGTTTAAATAATTTTTTTAGAATTATACAAAGTTATGATTAAATTAGGAATTCATGTTACACAAAGTTGCACTATTTTCATTATGGCACATGTCAAATGTTATTTTCACTTTCGTCTCACACACTTATCAAAAGTTTGCTTTAGTTTTTGCAGTTTTATCTAATTAAATTTGTGTCGTCGTGTGTAAAGTCATAAAGTCAGTCAATCGAGTGTTTTGTTTTATAAATTCACACAACACACAATTTAAAAATCACGCAATATCGTTGTTTGTAGTTTTTGTCTTGTTTTTGAGGTTAAGTTTACATGAAATGTCGCTAACTAGTCGCAATCAGATGTCCAGTGTTGAAAAATTTCAAGTCTTCATTTACTGGAAAAGTAAATGACACATTAATGACTTAAGTTTGTTTCGCTTGCGAGTGTTACTGTGATGTGACTTAAGTGATGATTAAGTGTGAGTAAATCGTGAATAAAATGTGAATAAAGTGCAACATGCGACGTTAACCAAAAACAAAATGGTCGTAAAGATATAACCAAACAAACGATAATCAAAATACCTGCGCACAAAAACAAAAATTGTGTAAACACTGATTGTTGTGTACAACAAAGTACAAAATAATGTTGATTGCAACTAGTGGGTACTGCTCTACATGCTGTTTTCCTTGATTTGGTTCCGCAGCGCTTCGTTTTCGATACGCATGCTTAAGGACGAATGATGAGGGTACTTGCTTTGGTTAAGAACACGCTCCATCACACAAGACGCTGATAACCTCGCTTCTGCGTCATGATCCCAACATTCTTCCATTGTTTCACAAAGTGCTGCTAATCCCTGCAAATAAAAACAAACAAATTGAAACATAACCTAAAAAATTCAACATTGACAACTTACAGGATGATTTCTCCATGATTCTGGTATCGTAGGTCTAACCTTCCTCTGCACAACACTCTCCTGCATGTCTTCTAAATTAGGATGTGGTCCTACTTCCTCCTCAAACGGCAATCTATACTCCGGTACAATCCCGTCTTGCGCAGTACACCGCGACACTAACTCCCAAATGACCAACCCACACGCGTACATATCAATCCGCAAAAACGCGTCAGGTGTAAAATTAATAGCTCCTTCCAATACTTCCGGTGCCATATATCGTCTAGTTCCTACTTGCCCGTGCGTATCACCACAAGATTTCCCAGGTTCGAACATTAACGCCAAACCAAAGTCAGCGATACACGCTGTCATGTCGCTTTTAAGTAAAACATTCTTACTCTTAAAATCACGATGCGCAATCGCTGGCTTTAACGGTTCCCCTAACTTCCCCGTCATTTCCTCGTGCAAATGCATTAATCCTCGCGCCATCGTTTCAACGATTTTACACAGCTCGGGCCAAGTCAATGTATGCGCTTTTAAATAATCACAAAGTGATCCTAACTCATGATACGCTGTGATTAACCAGAACTCTGTACGATGTTCGATTTTACGCGTCTCAACACCGATGAAATGTAAAATATTTGCGTGACTCATTAAAGGTATTTTATAAATTTCTTGTTCTTGTGTCCAGGATTGTTTATCCTGCATTGGGAATACTTTAACCGCGATTTCTTCGCCTTTAAGGTGAGCTTTCCATACTAAACCAAAACGACCACGAGCTTTGATTTCGATCAATTGAATTGGTAATAACCCCATTGTGGGCATTGCCAATGGTTGTGAATGCGGTTCAGATGTTGGTATCTAAACAATTAATAATAAATTTATAATTAAATGAACAAAATTTAATATTATAATTATTAGTTTTTTGAGTTTTACATTGTTATGACTTACCCCCCACTTTTTAAAGACATGGAACAATTATTTAACAAAAACTGTTAGATTGTTCATTGTAATATGATATAAACTTAAAATTCTTACCTCATTAAACATATATTTCTTCTTTCGGTAACTCCAAAACAGAAAATATGTCATTATTGTACCAATAAATCCTATTGCACAGCTAGGAATAATCCAACTGAAGCTTTGGGCTGGTTCTGGTTCTATTTAAACAAATGATTTAGTCCAAATTAGAATTTAAGAAAAATTTATAACAAAAGAAACTAATGTAGTTTCTATATTTTGAGGTTATTACCTTTTATAACAGGTTTTTCCTTTTCAGTTGGAATTGGTTTGGGTTCCCAGCTAAAGTTTTTATTGCACATGTTACCTTTACAGCAACAATACAAATATTCATTTTGTCGTTTGTTTTCAGTGTCAATACATTCTGTATTATTACATTCATCATGAAGGAAACATCCCTAATGTTAAGGTAAAACAGCTCAATTAAATTTTGTGTCTAATAATTAATTAACTTAATAAAATTACCTTTAATTTAACAGAAATGTTTGTTCCATTGTCATTCCATAAAACATAACAACCTTGTGGTTTACCATCTGAACCAGGACATTCTTCCATGTGAGTGCAGCCATCAAATTGTCCATTTTGTTTGGACTCGCTACACTTTGTGTCATTATAATACTCACAAAACACTTTAGGTAACACATGACTCTCACTTGTCATACCACTGCTTTTCCCCATACATAATTCTACAAGTTTTACACAAAAATTAATTTGCACCAATGTAACAAAACAAATGAATACGAAATTAACTTAACCTTAAATTATCTTATTTATCAAACAAAAAGCAATTGACAATCTTACCATTTAAACACAAAAAACTTAATAGCGATAAATACAACGCAATGCAGCGTCGTGAATTCATCTTCGCTTGATTGTTGCTCGCTAAGTTCGGTAACGCGAGTGTTATTTATGGCATAATCAAGCTGCTCAAATGGTAAACGAAAAAGCAAAATGTCTTCCAGTGCTAGTAGTTGATGTAAGTCCAAGTCTTAAGATTTAAATTCGCACTCAGTGTCGCGGTTTGATGTTGATTTCTTCGTGTAGCAGAAAATATTCACCCAGGTCAAGACACCTTGCACACATGCATATAGAAGGGATGCACACACAACACACGCACTGCGGCGGCCACTACGGGATTACATGAGGCGCATGAGGAATCCGCGGCCGTCGCGAGTTGTTCAATCGCACCGCGTGCAAGCTCATAGTATTCGCCAAATCGCGTCAACGGGTAGCAAGTGCACAAAGTGCGGTGGTTTTTTTGTAGTGTAGCAGAATACAAATGCAAAACAAATACGCGTTATTTTTCGGCTGGGTTTTTAGTGGCGCGATGGTGTCGCACGTCGTTGTTTATCAATGGATGGAGGAGAGACTTGCGCAGGCAGGCAGCGACACTCGACAAAGACGGCAGACACACAACTCAATTGTATGTTACAGGGCGTAATGTGAGCAAGTGAGCTGCGTTTAGGTTACATACATTAACAGATAATAGGTTGATGAGTGTATATGCACGAGAATAAACGACCGGTTTACGTTAGTGTGCTGTGAACGAAGCACGAGAATGTTAAATGTAGTAGAGACGATGTGTTCCTTGTGGGGTTTAGACAGAGACAGTAGTAAGGCGCCTAAGGCGGGCGGCGCGACTCAGGTATGCGAGAATTTTGGAGTTGGGAGCAAATCAGAGTTTGTTAGGATCGCAAGTGGCACAACCGCAACTACAGCTGCGCGAGCGTTGTAAGAGAACATAACTAAACAGAACTATACTCACACTAGAATAACAGTTAGTAACGTTAGTAAAGTAAGAAAGTAGCAGAAATCAACCGAATCTTTTATTTGTTCGATTGCTACGTTCAGCTCAGTTCAGCTACATTTGTTCACTTTGTGCGCCAGTTCATTTGTTTAGATACACTGAGCTGCACCAAACAAACCAGTGATGGCGCTCGTATCGCAATTCGGGCGTGATTCAATCGAAACGACGTATGTAATTCATTTTACACAAAGTGGACGAACTTGACGCAATTATCTACAATTATCTATGTTTGACGTAGTAATCAACTAATCACAATTATAGTACGATTTCTAAGTAATTTGATTAATTGATAGTAAAGACAGCGAAAACAAAATGTTGACGATATCAACATAACGCAAACTAATTTTATATTTTCATTTAATGATGATAATATAGGCAACCCAATATACATAAAATTGGAGACAAATCAAATTGATGGCAAATTTTGAGGTTAAAAATGAAAGAAAAGTCGATTAATATTTAACTTATTATCATTTATTATATCGTTCGTTAGAAATTACATGGTAATGATGTATTCTTCAATAGTTCCATGTGTAATCAGTAATTACATGTTACAATCAATGAATAATCAGCCTATGGTTGTTCAGTTAAAAAAAGAACATAGCTTCATCACTAAGTATTAAGTTAAAAGAACACAAAAATATAAATTATTGAAGTGTGTTTGTGTGTGTATTGTGTAATCAAACTCAAAAATATTAAAATATTTTTTTATCACCGATACAATAGTTTGTATGTTCAATTATTTTTAATAATTATGCTTTGCTTTATTTAGCTTCGCTACCATATTAGCAGAGTTGCAAAGTGTCTTTTGCGCAGTAATAATTTCCTATTCAAATTGTTGTCAAATCGAAGCTGCAAGAAATTATTTCGATAATTCGAAGTCGGCGCTGAAAATATACAAAATCTTTTTTTTGTTGGTTTATGATAGGTTTCAATGAGTGGTTCTCTTGCGGCTGGTTGTAGTTGTTGTTAACCCGTTATTTTGAGTTGTAGGTTATGGAATTCCGCAGTTTGGTGTTACATAATTGGTGTTCATGAGGACTGTTCTTGGCCGTTGACGTTTTCTTGCGATTTCATTACGTGTGGAAGGTCCGGTGGCGCTGAGTATGGTGTTAATTCAAGTGGTTCAAATGTACCATTATCATCTCTTAATCAAAAAAATTAATAAATTAAAACCTGTATTACTACACACATCTAATTTTTTACAACAAAAAATTACCTGACTGCAAGACCAACTGTAGCTGGACTTTGTGCTTTAGCACTAACAGCATTCAATCCATAATCTTGCAAAGTTTTCTCATCTTCCATAATCAAATCATCTTTGTTGACAAGTCGTTGGTTTTGTGGTGCTACTTTCAAAATGCCTTCAATAATCTTTTTAAGTTCCAAAACAGTTGTTGTGTCTTTAGCATCTGTGAATATTGTCAGCTTTCGCCTTCTTATCATTAAGAACACATCCTGTAATACAGCAATACATCATACATTGAACAACCCAAGTATTTATCACATATTTAAATAAATAAATTGTAAATTACTAAAAAAGTGAAAATATTGTGAGTCATTCCAAACATTTATTATTACAATATAGGTTTTGATTGTAACTGATTTCATTTCCTTAATGAAAGCGGTAGATTTTCATTATCTTTATGAGTGTTAAAGCAAATCTAAATACTCGTCTAGACTTGCATATCATTGAAAGATAAGATTCGCTTAGTTTTGCGGCGAATTTTGCCTGAATCATTACGAATGCGAGGTTATGTTTCGCCGAAGAGTTCGGCAGCGTAATAACATTTGAAGGTCTACAAAAGGCGTACACTCACCATTTTCGTCTGCGGTTTTCAGCTGTGTCCGGTGCCAGATGGGCGCGAAGACAGAACGTACGTAAATAAATTGTGCTTGATCCTTTTATCAATTAGGTTTCCATTATTTTGTTGACGGTGTGTAAATCTGTAAATATAGATGCCGATGTAAAATTCATGCTCACAGCGCCAAAGGTGGTGAGATATCGAACTACTTACTGCAGCAAAATAATATACAGTGGAACCTTGTTAAAACTATCCACAACTATAAACAAAAATACGAAAAAAAACAACAAAATACGTGTTTTGGTTAGTTCTTAGTAAGTTAATTTTAGGTTTAAGAGACTTAATCGATAATTTTTACCTTAACTTTCCTATTTTAAAAATTATATTAGTAATTCATGCAAATAAGTTTGTAAAACTACAAATGTGCCTGGTTAGTAATGAAACTTGTAATTTTGCGTAATTACAAAGCAGTTTTCGCATAATTTACCAAATGTGCGCAATAAACTGACCTCTGTAAATGTAAAACCAGAAAAACAGACCTTGTGACTTTGTAGTCTTTGATAATAAATAACCTCTGTGTTTATTTAACCTAAAAAATGTTGCAAATTTTATTAAATAAATTTAAAGAACAACTACTAGAAGATGGTGACTACATTGAAGAAGAAGAAACCGAAATTCTTCAATCGAGTTTTGTGTTGATGCGTTTTTTCCGAATGGTACCGAAAGCAGGCCGTAATCTAACCACAAAAGACTTGGCAACGTTTGCAATATTTATGTTTCCATACACAACAGCAATAACATTATCTGGATTGGTTGCAATAAATATCAGTAAGTATTTTGTTTACTTTAAAATGCAAATATTTTAAACATAACCTCAAATTCCAGACCCGAAACTAGCAATACTTGACGACATCTTGCAATGTCTATCACTAATTGCTACCGGCGTTAATATTTACATCACAATCGGTGTTTTTATGTACAAAAACAATGAAATCGCCCAACTAACTCGCAGTATTGGTAATTTCCGTGACTTTCCCAAACCGGTCACTTTCGATCGCTTCAATCGAATCGCTAATTTTATAACCAACTTTTTAACTTCATATACTGTAATTGCTATAATCATCTTCATCTACGTCAGCTACCTAATGCGAGGTTCGTGTTTACAAGAAAACGCGGAATTAGGCGTTGAAAGAATTTGTGGACTTATCGGTCCTGCATGGTTACCAGCACGCTTCAACAGTTCACCATTCTTGGAAGTGGTTATGTTGGTAGAATTAATCAACTGCATCGCTGTATGCGTTGCTTGTGCAGTGATTTTGACGTTTATCTGCGGATTGGTTATCGTGTTCATTTCACGCGTTCGCCATTTTAAGCAACAGATGCAAGTTGCGTTTCGGATTACTAAAACACAGGAGAGATTGAGTTATTTAAAATATTGCGTGAGATATCACGTGGAATTGATTGATTTGAGCCGACAATTGAATGAATGCATGTCAATTGCGGTTTTACTCCAAGCAACTTTTACTGCTGGTGTTATAGCAATGGTTTCCTTTCAGTTTTTGATGAAACCCGAGCTAAAAACTTTAGCTCATGGTGTGGGATGGTTTTTGGTTTTGGCTACTTTATGTTTTGCGGGTCAGTTGTTAATTGATGAGACTTCGGATGTTTCGGAGCAGATTTACAATACCAATTGGTATGAGTATGAAGTAGAAACACAGAAATATGCTTTGATGATTATTTGTCGTGGAAATTACTATTTGTTTATTGATACAATGTTTTTGGAACCTTTAGGGTTTGCTACCTTTGCAATGGTAAATATTTTTTTTAATATCAATGTTAGTTCTTTTTTAATTAATATTTTCAATTTTTTCATGATTCCTGTGCGGTATTTATGCAATTTTCTTCGAACTTCTTTTGTATTTTATGTGTTATTGGTTGCAATTCACTAAATTATTGTTTTATTATTTCAGGCGATGCAAAATACTTACTCATTACTGGCAATTCTGATGAAAAAATCTGGTTAATTCACAATATCTATGAAAATTTAATATAACCTCAAAGTTATTACTAGTGACGTACAACTGCGTACAACCATGTACAACGGATTGATTTAGACAAGTTTAGATATTACGAATCATATTTCTTTAAATATAATTGTTAATATATGGTAAAAGTTGATAAAAACGTTGTTTTTCTAATTATATTCTTTGCAAAACTCTAAATCACATTTTTGATTAATGTCGATAAAGTAGAAATCTGTAAACTGTTCAAATTATAATATAAATTAGATAACAAACTAAAGTTTTTTTTAATTGTTTTTATTCCTAAAATTAATATTTTTTTGATATTTGTTAATATAAATCAATATAAATATAAACAAGCAGATATTTATTAATAATTCAAACGATTCAAAAGTTTGATATAGGCAACTTTTTATACACAAAGCATAATAATTTTTAATAATACAGTTCATTCCTTATAAACTAAACCGTGCCTTCAAATTATTTTTTGGGTATTCAAAGACTTTATTCGTTGATTTGTGGATAGCAATACCCAAAATTACATAATAAATTCAATTTCATATTCATTAAAATAATTACTAGTTACAATTTACAATAAAAGTTTTGCAAATTGCTTTAAACAACAAAACACTTACCGGGCTTTGTAATTTTCTTAATTTTGCTTTATTAAAAGCTTCTTTAATTTAAAAATAATCCAAACTAATGACAAACCCGTGTTTACTAAATAAATTGGGTTTGGAAATTTTACTATCGATCCTTTATAATCCAAAAAAGTGAAACTATAATACAAAATCGTTTCATCACGAGTTCATGAACCATGTTGAAGGTATTAAAAGACGAATTTGACACTTTATTCGAAAATGGTGAATATATCGATGAGAAAGAAACCGAAATCTTGGAAATCAGTTTTACTTACATGCGTTTGTTGCACATGAGTCCCAAACCTGGTAAGACATTAACGAAAACTGATATTCTGTTGTTTCTTTTGATTGCATATCCCGTTGCAATTTCATGTGCAACTTCTTATTTATTAGCGCAGTATTCAAGTAAGTATACCCAACACAGAATACAAAATGGTTGACTTTGCATTGACTTGAATTTACAGATCGCGAACTTTTAATCCTAGATGATGTGTTACAATGTTTATCCATAATATGTAGCGGCTTGAACATGTACATAACAATCGCTTGGTTCATGTACAAAAATCAAGAAATAGCAAACTTGGCGCAAAACATCGGCAATTTCCACCAATTCCGCAAACCCTTAGGTTTCGACCGCGCAAATCGTTTCGCAAACTTTGTCTCAAAAGCTATAGCTTTATACGCCGCAGCAGGCGTTGTAGTTTATACAATCATATGCTTATTCCAACGCCCAAATTGTCTACAAGAAAATCAAGAATTAAATATTGAAAGAATTTGTGGGCTAATTGCCCCAGTGGTATTACCTGATAAGTGGAACTATTGGCCATATTTCCATGTTTTGCTAACAGCGCAAATATTTAACGTAATGGTGATTTGTGTAGCCGCTACAATTGTTATGACTTTTACCTGTGGTTTGGTCGTTGTGATGAATTCACGCATTGAATTATGTAAACAAGATATGAATGCAGCGTTTACGATCACAGATGACCGAATTCGTAAACGCAGATTGGCGTACTGTGTTCGATCTCATGTGTATTTGCTCGAATTAGAACATCAGTTAAATGATTGCATGTCATTTCCTTGTTTCGTGCAATCGGCATTTATGAGTGGTGTTATTGCGATTATTACGTTTCAGTTTTTAATAAAACCTGAATTAAAAACGGCCGTGCATGGTGTAGGATGGTTATTGATTTTGGCGGCTTTGTCTTACGGTGGACAAATGTTGATAAACGAATCTGTTGATATTCCGATGAATATTTATGAGAATGATTGGTTTGATTTTGATGTTGAAACACAAAAGTTTGTTTTGATGATTATTGGTCGTGGCAATTATTTTTTGTATATTGATACTATTTTGTTTGGTCCTTTGGCTCTCACAACGTTTGGACATGTAAGTAATAAGAATAAAAACTAAAAAACTTGTTTTGATGTAGGCAACTTTTCTAACACTAATATTTTGTAGGTTATTTCAAACGCATATTCGTTAATTGCAATTCTCCACCGATAAACGTAAAACGCAGTCAAATATTGTATGATGTATTTATTTTTGAAATAATAAACATTTACTAGTATAAACTTGTTTTACTTCAGTTTGGTCATAGATACCTTTAAATTTTATTTATGCAGTTGCATACGATGCGATCCTTCGCTGTGCGCACGGAGTATAGATGGTATGGATGGTATATTTTTCGCAGAATTCATGGTACCCGATGAAATAGTTCTTTTTTCTGCCACTAGCTGCGCAAGTGTTTCGCGTGAACCAGCGTGAACAATCAGAATGAATCAGAACTGATCAGAACCAATGTTATTATTATTATTTCACGTAAATACGCGCTGGCACGCAGTTATTAAAATTTACCACTACAAGCTGCTACAAGCCTTCCCGCGTACCGATCAGTACTGATTGGAACCGATTCTGTGCGTATTCTTCATTGCTACACGCGCAGTTTTGCGTGAACACGTGCACTAGCGATGTACCACGATGTACGTCAGTAGTAGTATAGCTTGTGCTGCGTGCAGCATCGTATTTAGTGTGTATGCAGTTGCATACGTTGCAATTCTACACTGTGCCTAGGTGCGTATCGTGCGTATTCTTCAATGCTACACATGGAATTTGCAACGCAAAGGATGAACAATTAAGAAATGGAACAACAACGAAAGTCAAAAATTAACACACCAGAATTTCTTTTAAAAATGTATATTTGTAAATTCAAATTTAAAAATTTAAGCCGATCAATCAAAGTTGCGGTATTTTCAAGTTCAAGGTTAGGTCCGATTCTACAATTGTATTTACGACAAACTCATACTCTAATTACACTGGACAATAAACGTTTTTGCAAATTGTTGAGAATGTTTGCCAAGCTCTGTAATTCACCTAATTTAAAGCTCGCAAACATATTGCAACAACTTCGACCTAATAACAAACCACGTTTTAGTCAAATAAGCAGCGTTTTGCCCTATATACTTTCATAATGAAACCTTTATATTCCCGGAACTGAAACAAATTTTAAACAACGGTTTCCAGATGTTCATGAAACATGTTGAAGAATTTAATAGCCGAATTTCGCGCTTTATTCGAAGATGGTCCATTTATCGACGAAAAACAAACTGAAATCTTAGAAATCAGTTTTACTTACATGAGGTTGTTGCACATGAGTCCAAAACCTGGCAAGAAACTAACTAAAACCGATATTCTTTTATTCGGATTGATGGCTTTTCCTTTTTCAATTTGTTGTGGTCTTTCTTATTTAATTGTACAATTTACTGGTAAGTAAAAGTAACGTACAACCGTTTACAACCAACTCTTACCAAAAATAAAAGAGAGGTTAACTTTGCTTGGATTTTAACTTACAGCTCGTGATTATTTCATCTTAAACGACGTGTTACAATGCATATCAACAGTATGTAGCGGCATAAATATGTACATAACAATCGGCTGGTTCATGTACAAAAACCAAAAAATATCAAACTTGGCACAGAACATCGGGAACTTCCACCAATTCCGCAAACCTTTAAACTTTGACAGTGCGAATCGATTCGCAAACTTTGTAACTAAATTTCTATGTTCCTACACCGTAGCTGGCCTTGCAGTTTATATAACTCTGACTTATTTCCAACGCTCTAAATGCTTAGAAGAAAACAAAGAATTAAACATTGAAAGAGTTTGTGGTTTACTTATCCCGACGGCATTACCAGATAAATGGAACCATTGGCCGTATTTTCATGTTTTAATGGCAGTGCAAATATATAACGTAATATTGGTTTGTTTAGCGGCAGCAATTGTTATGACTTTCACATGTGGTTTGGTCATTGTGATTAATTCACGCATTAAATTGTGCAAAAATGACATGAATGCTGCATTTACAATTACAAATGATCGAGTTCGTAAACACAGATTAGCAGATTGTGTTAGATCCCACGTGTTTTTGTTGAAATTAGTACATCAATTAAACGACTGCGTGGCTGTTGTTTGTTTTGTGCAATCAGTATTCATGAGTGGAGTGATTGCACTCATTGCGTTTCAGTTTTTAATGAAACCTGAATTAACAACTGCCCTTCACGGTGTTGGATGGTTACTGATTTTAGCGATTTTGGCTTATGGTGGGCAATTATTAATCAATGAATCTGTTGGTATACCACTGAATATTTATAAAACTGATTGGTTTGATTTTGAAGTTGAAACACAAAAGTTTGTTTTGATGATTATAGGTCAAAGCAATTATTATTTATATATTGACACTATTCTGTTTGGTCCATTAGCTCTCACCACCTTTGGGCATGTAAGTATTAACCGTATTAACCGTATTAACAATGTGACGATTGACTGTAGGCAACTTTGTGTACATGAAACATTTTGTAGGTTATATCAAACGCGTATTCGTTAATTGCAATTCTCCACCAACGATAAACGTAAAACATTTCAAAGTAATGTATGCTACATCAATTTATTGAAATAATAAACATTTACTATTAATAAACTTGTTTTACATAAATATAATTTAGATACATGCATGCTTCGTAACTAAATTACAAATAAATTCTTATAATTTACTATCTTAGGTATTGCATTACTGTTTGATTGTGATTTCTAAATAATCAATATCTTTGTAAGCAAATATATATACAAATAATTTCGTACGTTCTAACCTAAAAAATTAACATAACCTCATAAAGCAAATAAACAATTTTTTCAATATAGTTTTTTAAATAAGAGTAGAATACTCTTGATGCACACCAATTCGTACCAATCAATCATAATTAATTTAAGTATTAATACCACAGTCGTTTCCTTCATATTAAACATTTAAACCTTCGGGACTATTGCAAAATGTTTAAAGTTATAACTATTGGTGTATTTATCTAATAATTTAATAAGCATTTCCCTCCTCCTGGACTAAACAGTCATCTAACTAAAACATAGTTAGATCTGATTACAAACAGGGTTTACAGTTCATCAATGCACTGAGCCCAAGGATGTTTAATTCGACCATATTGGATTCCTGTGAGAGTATCACTAATACGTCTGAACAATGGTGATTGGTGCTCAATAGTTGGTACTGAAATCTCTTCACCCATATATTCAACAGATTTCACAGGACTTACAACACAAGCAGTTCCAGATCCAAACATTTCCAACAACTATAAACAAGACAAATTAATATAATCACGATCAAACTTTTTTGTTATCTTTTGTCACAATAAACTTACCCTATTTTCTTTTTGCATCGTTAGAATATCGTTCATTGTAATAACTCGTTCTTCAACTTCAAATTCATTCCATTCACGGACTAATTGTAAAATAGAAAATCTAGTAACACCAGGTAAAATTAAACCATTCAATGGTGGTGTTGCCAAGACTTTTTCTATAAAATAAAACATGATAATAAACTTTGTTTTTGTTTCTTAATTAAAACTTTTATATAAATTCTTATACTTACTGCCTTGTTCGTTAACATAAAACACAAATATGTTCATGGTTCCAACTTCAGTCACCTGGTGATCATCACCATACAACCACAGAACTTGTTGTTTACCACGCATCAAAGCTTGGTTTTGGACTCTAATGGTTGGACCATAATTAGAGCCCATTTTACGATCGCCACAACCACCAGGCCACGCTCTAGTATAGGTAGGATCAGCAAATAGTGTAACGGCATCGTTTCCACCGGCAAAATAAGCACCAACTGGGCATAAAATAGTGAATAGTAAAGCTGATTCAGATTGGGACACTCCTAATGTACCCTAAGAACATAGAAAAACACCAGATTAATATTATTTTATGTGTAAATACCGCTAATTATACATTATTGACGTTTAAAATTTAATAAAATAAGTACACAAATAGGTAAAATACAAAAATTGTGCATTATAATACGAAATATCAACACATGCGACGCCTAGTGCTTAATATTTGTACTAAAAGTTATGAAAACAAATCATATAGAAGACATGGATCTTGTGTTTTAGATTGCTTCAAATTCATTTTAAGTAAAAGATTTAGATTTACGCTAATTTTTTAAAGTAATTAACCAAAAATAGGTTAATAATTGGTTATTAACATTAAACATAAACACTTATAAGTTTTTAACTAAACATTTTAAGTTTTACGGCGTATTTACTGAATGACAGCAATGCCGGAATTTTATTATGTTTATTTGTATTGCATGTGTCTATTTTAACATTTCTTTGACATACTTGCAAACATAGCTTGCAAATTGTTTAAAATAAATTGAAATTCTAAAACACAAAAAGTTATTTTAAAGCAAATATTGCGCAACTTAAACCCGGTTATCATCCGTGGAATATTTGTTAAGTTATCGCTTGAATTCAAGCGCATTGAAACACACCAAACGTCACTATCGCCCCATATCCGTGCCACCAACCAAACACGTAGCACGGTAGGCACGGTAGCAAAAAATGATTATAACTTGTAGATAAACAACTTATAAATCATGTGCTTCTACTGAGTATGTTATGTACATAACATGAAGGTCATTATCAACGATATCAACGGGAAGTGAAACAATGACACACAAATGTATGAATGCATATCATAAAAATTTAAACAATTCACACATAACCTTCAAAAGTAATTAATATAAAACTATTACTTGTTAGTGAGTGTTAACTTTAAATAATAATAAATAAAACTTACATCGATACCGATAAGCGTCGGTCGTATATACAAACTGGATGCTTCACAATGTGGCACCCACTCTTGATCGATTTGGATCAATTTATTCATGGTTTTAATCAATTCCAAACCGTCAAAGTTCGGTAAGCCAGACTCCTTCGCTGAGAGATTCATGCGTTGCATGTTTAAGTCAGGACGGAAGATTCGAATTCGGCCATCGACACCACGATAAGCTTTCAAGCCTTCAAACAACTAAAAAAACACGTTTTATATTAGATTGAGGTTAGGTGTATACTTGGTTGCATACATACCTCAATGGCGTAGTGTAAAACCTTAGCAGCCGGATGTAACGAAATATTTTCAAAAGGAATCACTTCTGGTGTTTGCCATCCACCCAACGCTTTGTGGTAGAAGATTTTGAGCATATGGTCAGTGAAAACTTGACCAAACTTGAGATTATCCACGTTAGGTTTGACTTTGAGCTGATGAGGTTCAGCCAGAGTTGTTTTTAAGTCTGATGCCTATAAAACACCACAAAAAATTAAAATTTTGTGTTTCAATTAAACAAATGAAGTATTTATCGGTTAAATCATGAAAATGTCCTTGAACGTGACGAGTTTTGTTATTTTAAGTTTGTTTTCCGTTAAACTCAAATAAATCGTACGAGTTTTGAAGTATTTTATCAATACAACTCGTTGTTCAATTTTAGTTTACTCAAAAACCAAATCTGTGAAGTGAAAAACATCGAGTTAGATATTTAGTTTTAGAATAGAACGTAGTTTGAACCTAGGATAATTTTTTTTCCGTCAACTAGTAGGCCTTCACTTTGAACACGTTTTTAAGTTTAAGTTATTCAGGGAGCTTGAGTGCTCATTGGTTCACCATCGGAGGCGCGACGGTCCCACAATTTGTTACCAACGTCCACAAGCACGTTTTTTATTACCACAACGCGGTTTTGTGTTGTAAGCGACAAAAGTTATTTTAATTCAAAGTGTTTTTTATAGTTTTAGACCTTGATATAAAAAAAACCTTTAATTTTTTTTACAAAACTTTAAATTCAAACAAAAACGTCAAGTCCTAACCTTAATTTTTTTCTTCATTTGACCTAAACACATTGTATATTTTTTGTAAATTATAAATTTTGCATAAAAACGAGTTCTTTTTTGCTGACGTAACTTTTAACTAATATTACAAAGATTAATCAATTCTGCGAGAAATAACTCCAGTCATTTCTGGTTTTATTTAAAGCATTGAATTAATTTTCGATTTAAAAGTCAAAAATGTAAGATTCCAGCTTTGGACCACGTGTTTTTTCACTAACCAAGTTGAATTAACTTATTGTTGTGGTTTTTGAGGAACCAACGTTTTGAAATTGAGTTAGCAACAATGAAACCAATCTGTTTTTCGATTGTTTATGTTTTAAATTGTTTTCTAAGTAGATAAGTTGTGGTTTGTGTGATAAAAAACGTTGAATGGGTGATTAAAATGTTCATTCATCGGTGACAGCATAAAATGTTTTATTTTTTTTTAAGGAACTGCAACATAATAACAAAAGTCATTCGGTTTTAGGTTAGGTGAGGTTATGTTGGTTAAAATTGCATTTAGATGTTTGGATTTTTATGTAGAAGTTTAATATTTATTTTTTTTTATTTTTTTTATTTATTTTGTTGTGGGGTTTACTTACTTTGAATGAGTACTCTGGATCGAAATCTCTAACATCTTCATTTCCGATCAGTTGCTCTTTGACTTTTAGACTGCAGCTGCGTGCCTGTTGGCGCAATTTGTGCTGATGTCTTAGAATCCACCTGCAAGCGCACTAAAACAAATAATTAACAACATTAGTAATTATTTTTATTAAGCAATTGACAATTTTGTGGTAAAACAAAGTTTGCTTCGTTTTTTTAACGTTGGTTTATTATAGAAATCTGTATAACCGACCGTAAATTTAATGTATTATATTTTTAAGTTTATTATTATTATTAATAAATTATTAAGAATTGTCAACTAAATGTTTAACCGTAAAACTTTGTATTTTGTTGTTAATAATAAAAAATTCGTTAAGAAACAAGGCATCAATTAAAAAAATTAAAAATAATGTTTATAACAAATGTTTTTAATGATGTTACAATTACTAACAATTTATCTAAATATTGTTTTTTTTTTATTGGAAATCACTGTTTCGTTAAAATCACTAAAATGTATCGATAAATATCGATAAATAATGATGATAGAACATTTTTCACTGTATTTTTTCGACAAAACTATAAAAAACTGCTACAAATAATAAAAATATCAAAAAATGTTTATAACAAAAGTTATTAAGAATAACATAACCTATCTTTTACTTTAGTAACATTTTTTGATAGTATGCACCACTTTGGTAAAAATGGCAATAATGTATTGACACTCTATGCGGATTAGTCGATTTTCAAGATTATCGTTACACAAAACTACAAAAAACTGCTACAAATAATAAAAATATCAAAAAATGTTTTAACATAAGTTATTTAGAA
>JARJDS010003645.1:0-16680 GCA_030264155.1 Atheta pasadenae
TTGGGATATTTATTCTACAAAAACTACAAAATTTAACAAAATAATTTTAACGTGATTTTATTATACATCTAAGTGACTAATTAAAATAATTTTTTGGATGCGATTTAGTTCAAAATGGCGGCGGTACAGCGTTTTTGCGATGGCGTGTTTTTTTATGTCAGGGTCCATGGCCGGACAAATAACTTCTGTAGTTATTGTTATAATAATAAACTATAATTTTTTTATGATTCTATATTAGATTAGCTATAGAAGTACGTAAAAGTTTTGCGATATATTGATTTTTGACAAAATGGCGCACTTTTAAAGTAAAAAGTGTAAAAATTGCCGAAAAATGTCCTATAATTGTTAATAACTAATAAACTATGTAATATATCTCTAAAATCTTAGGTACTTCCAAAGACAATGTATATTCCTATATATATTCTAAATTTCAAGTCATTTGGTTGAAAATTGTCTGAGTTATTTGTGTTTGAAACTTAAAAAATCAGTTTTAATATATGGGCATTTAAAGTTTTAATGCCCGCTTTAATCCTTTAACTGGCGCTGTGTTAAAATCAACATTTAAACCTTTTAAAATTAATTTTTTTCTATGAATCAAACGGCATAATATTTTCAAGACTCCAGAGTATTGTTTAAGCAAAAAAAAATAATTTGAGATTTTATAAAAAAATTTATTTTTTTATGTCAAAAAGTACGAATTTATTGATTAAAAAAAAATAAAAAAAACAATACGTAAAGTTGTTTTAAATAAAAAAATAAATAAAAACTTAAATATTCTATTAAAAAATTCAACTATAAACAAAAATAGTGTAAAATAAAAAAAAACAAAAAAAATTTCTAAACAAAAACGCAAAAAAAATTTCCTTTGTCTTAAAAATACAAATTATTTCAACTCGGTCGAGTTTATGGACTTTACTCACTTAACTTAACGTTAACGTTAGTATGAGTAAATACGAGTAGCGTTACTAATAGTTAATTAACTTAAAGATATAATAACGCGGACTAATTGCAACGGCTCGCAACGGGCTGTAACTGCAACGGGTTGCAATTGCAACGGGAGAGGTGTCTAGAGAGTCTGAGAGACATTACAACAAGCACAGTAGATAGAAGCAGTTATTTCACGTAACATTTCCACATGTGTGTACAGAGATTCACACACTCGATCACTTCAACCATTACGCATTGTTGCAGCAAAGAAAGAAAAGCTCGTAAAACCAGCACGTAAATAAATCTTTTAATTTCTAATAGTTTTGCGCAGTTATGTATTTGTTAAACATATACATTTCAAAATTAAATTTAATTTCAATAAACGGTTATTACCGGTTATTACGAGCGCAAAATGCGAACCAAATAAACAGAAACAAAATCAATACGTAACATAAAATAACGCAAACTAACGTAAAGTAACATTTTACCGAACGCAATGCAACGTATGACCGGATGGTGAAATAATAGTTTTCCTTCCAACCAACATCAAACTTCCAACTTTTAACTTCGTACATACAACATCCAGTAATTATTCACATTGCATCACAATCAAAGTCACAAATCGCACAGTACACAGCGCACAACTCACAAAAGCATTTCCTTTGCGAATTGTATGATTTGTTTTATTTTTTTTAGGTTAGTTATTGACTTTTAGAAAGGATTCATGTAGATGTGAGTACAAAATGTTAATATCTTGTTTATTTCATGTCAAAACAAATCCAACAAGTTTTGTTTGATAATTCAAAGAAAAAACGCTTAACAAACTTTTATTGGATTTTTTCCCGAAATACTATAAATTTAAACGAAATAATTTTAATGTGATATTATTATACATGTTAATGACTAATTAAAATAATTTTTTGGAAGCGACATCTTTCAAAATGGCGGCTGTACAGCGTTTTTGCGACGGCGTGTTTTTTTTTGTCAGAGACCACAGCCTGACAAACAAAATTGTTAATAACTAATGAACTAGGCAATATATCACAAAAATCTTTTGTACTTCCAAAGACATTGTATGTTCCAAGATATATTCTAAATTTCAAGTCATTCGGTTGAAAATTGTCAGAGTTATTTGCGTTTGAAACTTAAAAAATTAGTTTTGAGATATGAGCGTTTAAAGTTTTAATGCCCGCTTTAATCCTATAGTTAGCGATGTGGTAAAATCAACAATTGAACCTTTTAAAATTAATTTTTTCCTATAAATCAAACGGCATAATATTTTTATGACTCTAAAGTATCGTTTAAGCAAAAAACAATTTTTAATAATTTTTGAAAACTATAGGGTAGTTTAACCCCGTAATAGTTTATTGTGATGTTGTAATACCTCTAATAGAATTAGCACTTTTCTTGTCTTCCTTATCATCGATAAGATTGGTAGTGACAGAGTGCATGTGTTGTTGTTGATGGGCATGTTGCTGATGCTGCTGATGGTGGTGCACGAGCGCTGTTGTTTGCTGCACATTGGTCGACGGCGGCGGCGACGTCGAGTCCACCGCCGCCGTACTACCGCCCGACGAAGAGGCGGCGACCGCGGCGGCCCAATTATCCGCGGCACTGAACAGCTCTTGGAAATTGTCCATCGTCTGCGTTCGGCGGCGGCGTCAACGTTCGTACGCGACTCCGCTTCTTAACGCTACTGGCCAGCCGAATGGCTATGCTTCGCATGGCAGCGCCGCCGTTATTAAACTCGATGTCAAACCGCCTCCGGCAGTATAAGACAAGTATAAGACACGTGATAAGACACTACACTTTCAAACAATTTCACTTTATTTCCCTTGCATATATACTGCTTTCGTTCTACCCCCAAAAAATTGATGTAAAAAAATTTCAGTCGATTCTATTTATTGGACGGATGATACTTTGGTTCCTTCAGTCAATCAATCAGACTTAATTTGTTCCTTTCGGTGTTTAATTAAAAAAAGAAATCAATTACTTTCAGGTACACACCACATAGGATGGATTGGATGGAAACTTAAGAATTTATTCACTCCACCGCACTAGACCGCAGCCACTCGTCGTTTGTGCTCTTAACAATATTTATGATTGTGTGATTTGGTGTTATCTCGCGTTCGCTGTGTGTTACTTTGTGGAATAGCGTTAATTTGTACAGAAACGGGAGGAAATTTCACGCGTGCACGTTGACGCATGCGGCAAGTGCCGAACGAAGCTTTTGGCCCCAGGCCGGGCACATCACACGCAAGGTTCAACAACCGGGCGACAATAATTTCGTTTTTTCGGGCGTTCAACGCGCTCCGTCGATCGCGCGCCTGTCGAACACATCCGCGCGCCCGCGCCACAGAATTCGCCTTTTTTCCAACGTTGCGCACTTTGCCTTCACCGACTTAAGTTCACCACACTACGGAGTGACTAACTCAACATACACACACGTTTACAATCAAATTATTTCAGTACTCCTTCATAGATTTGAGCAATGAGTCAAAAACGTACTTAAGTCACTTTGTTTCAACCCGATACAATCGAAACAAAGCAAAACAATACAAAACTATATTTAATAAATTTAAATCGTGACTTAAGCTTCCCAACTTTGCTAGTTCTGAGTTACTCAGGCCTAAGTCCAAACACCTACGCTTTCATTGAATCATAAATTTATAAAATACTTAAGCTAGTTTTCAACTTAAGTCATAAATACATACACAAAAGCTTAGATTTAAGTCAAAATAACCTAAAAATTTTTAAAAGTAAAATTAATTTTAAGTTTACAAAGTTTTTTTTTTTAGTTAAGTCACTTTCAGAATGACTTAAGTCAAAATGACTTATTAATTTTTGTTAATTTATGTATAGTTTCATTTTAAAAATTTTAATTAAGTTCATTTGACTACCAAAACACTCAATATTAATCTACTTAAGTATCAAAAGCAATTTTTTGGAAATTTACTAAATAATTTAAGTTAAGTCACTTTAATTGTGACTTAAGTCCAATTTTACTATTATTTTTTATATTTTCGGACATGACTTAAGTTATACAAATTTTAAGTATTACTTAAGTCACTTTAAGATTGACTTTAAGTTGTTAGTGTTGTAAATTTTGAATTTCATAATGTGTGGTAACTTTGTCATTTTATTACGACTTAAGTGACTTAAGTAAAGATGACTTAACATAAAGTTAGTAAGTGTAGTGTTTGAATTTTCGGAATAACTTAAATTTTTCGTTTAAAACGAATGGTTTCTGGTGGAAAATGCGGAAAATTCTTTGAAAAGCTTGAGGACTGAACGTGCATCGAACGTCGTCGGTCGTATCGAGCGCGGTTCGCGGCTGCCGGCGCTCGGCTGGCTCGTGTTTAGGAGGCGCGGTTGAAAGCCATTGAACTCGAGGTTGTTCACCGCCAAATATGGTCGAGCCGGAGCGCGCGCGAACGCGCCGCGTTCCTTCGAAGGCGCACCGAGAAGCGGGAAGCCTTCTGCCGATCGTTACCCGCTCGCGCCGATAACGCAAAGACTAGAAAATCATCCCAAAACTAACCAAATTCATAAATTCTTAATCAAAAACCTCCACCTAAAATTACAAAAAAATTGCATTTAACCCCCCTAAAAAAAATTAATTAATAAAACGTCCTTGACTTAACTTAACTCATTAATTAACTAAGTTTTGAAGTAAAGTATAAAAATTTGAAGTGGATTTTGTTAGTTTTTGGCCGATTTTCTCGTTTTTTTCAACACAGATGGTTCATTATGATGAGAATATGGGAAATGTGTTGTGAGAAACGTACGGTGGGTTCGCGTGTGCGTGGAGCCGGCCGGAGGAGCTCGATCGCGGAACACGCGCGTCGGTTATTTTTAAACAATGTGAATGACCGATTATGCTCGACGCTAGCGATAAAGAGACAATAACACTCGGTTGCGTCGTCGTCCCGCGAGCGCAAACTTTTTAGCGATTTTAGCACCGCATACACCTCTGTCTCAAAGTCTCACAATTACCACAAACACGATCCACCGAAAAAAAAACAATTGTTATCAACCTTAATAATCCCATTAATAAACCTCGCACTTGAAAACTGTTACCAAGACAATACAAATAAAAGAAACCATACGACGTTTGTGTTTTGTTATTTTGTTATCCTTCGAATAATTTTGTTTCGAGTTTCTTTCACGGAAGAATAAAAACAAAACACAACCTAGGTATTATTTGTGTAAAAACAAAACGGACGCGGGGAGTAAATAAAAATTATCAAGTTTCCACCCATTCCATCCATTCGTCAAGCTTTAAACAACTCACGGCGCACTATGTTTTATTAAAAAAAAAAAACAAATGACACTTATGTAACTTTTTTGTTTTCTTGTTGATTTGTTTCGATCTTCATGTGATGTTTTCATTTGTTTGTTTGGTTGTGTTTTATTAACAAGTTCGAAACATTTTATAATCCTTTTTGTTCAGGCACTAATAACGAACGAATCACTTAGCTAAGCACTAGGTATGTATAAATTTAAGCAATTTTTTATTGAGGGTTAAGTCACTATTGTTAGGTGATGTATCAAAATATTTCCGTTTGTATAATCGGCACTTTGATTGGTGTTATTGGTGAAGTTATCGGTTATGTATTTTCGGTGTTTTTCGGGTACACGTGCATGTGATATCGCGTCGCGAGCGAAGAGCATCACACACGAGCGCGCGCTGCAAACGCGAAACAACACTGATTCGACTTCCTGGTTACGGCCGCGGCGCGCGCTTACTCCCGGCGACGTCTCCTCGTCGGCTGCGTTCGAGGAGTACGCGCAGAGTCGGCGTCGCGACGACGGCGACGCCGATATCAATAATGAAAACCCTTGGGATTACATTAATTCTTAATACAACGTTGATATTATTAAAAGTTACTAAAATTATAAAATTACAATGTAAGGTTATATTAAATAAAATCCCTAGACTTTCCCCTAGATCTAGTAACAATTAACACGATTGTCGTTTGTTTTGTAATTTAAAAAGTTATTTTGTTATCGTTTGTTTTTTCATTTGTTTGTTATTTGTTTGTCATTTGTCATTTTTATAATAGTTTGTTATTTTATCATCAAATCACAAACAACTGCATTTGTTTTTTGTTGTTTCTCTTTGTTTTGAATCAGGATTCTCCCCTATTAACCCCAAAAATATTCAATCCAATTCCTCTTTCGGGTTGCATTTCATTCTTTTGTTTTCCACTCACGCATGTGTTGTCCATTGCGCTCTAAGTAGTAGTGTGTTACGTTACGTGCGCTTACGTTTTTCCCGTTCGTTTCGTTTCGTTTCAGCAGGAGAGGTTTGTGTCGTCGCCGTCGTGTGACGTACCGTACGTAGCAAACGCTGCTGTGTGCCTACTGGTATAGTATTCGAGAGTGGGGCGGCCGGCGTGGGGGCAGTCGCAGGTTCATCGACCCCGCATTACATTACATACATACATGCATACGACGAAACATTGTTGTTTTGTGTATGAGAGTGAGCGCGAGCGCGAGTCGTACGTGGAGATAAATAAAATGCTTTTACTACGAGTCGAGTCAGAGTCATAATACTATGTATGACTGTTTGTATACGACAGGACAAAAATTTCAGGATTTTTTTTTTGGAACTTAATTAAAACTTTTATTTTGTCTTTAAATTAAAGGGGTAAATTTTAGGGGTGGTTATTAGGAATTGGGTAAGGGTTGTATAGAATTTAATTGGCTTTAATTTAATGAAAAAATGCCAAAATTAAGGGTTGTATTAAGGGTTTTATCAAGGTTTTTGTTAAACATTTCTAGGGTACAATAGTTACAAAAAAAATTAAGTTCTAACTTTAAAAATTAATTCTGAAGATGTTCATTGAGATAATTAATTTAATTTGACGTTAAATTAAAGTTAATTTATTCATTTTGTAGGTAAAATTTAAATAATTAAATTTTGTTAATATTTTAAATAAAAATAAATTAAAACAAAGTTTAAAATTAAAGTGTGATGTTTGAAAATTATTTACTACAACTTTAAACGCCTAGAGGTGGTTTAAATTAATTATTTAATTTTTACTAACGTGACGGTTAAATTAACACTTTAATTAACTTTAATTTTATACAATAATAAATTACTTAGGGGTAAAACTACGAATTCTACAAAGGGTTTTGTTACAAATTTCGTAAACAAAAAACTAAAACTTAAAATTTTCAGTGAATTCTATCATTATTTATTTATTAAAATAAAAATAATATAAGTGGGGGTCTAAAAAAAGTATAGGGGTTGTAAACAATTTAATTGGCTTTAAATTGGTAAAAAAATAAACAAATTCGGGTTGATATTAAGGGTTTTATCAAACATTTAGTAAAATGTTTTATGAGACAAAACCAATATAAAAAATAAAGACTTATCTTTAAAAATTAATTGCGAAGTTGTATATTAAGATATTTAAATAATTTTAACGTTAAATTAAAGACAATTTACACATCTTTAATTTAAAATATAAGTTATTAAATTTAGTTAATATTTTCAATTTAAATAAATTAAAACAAAAGTGCAAAACTAAATTAATGGAGATAAAACATTATTTCTACAAACTTTAAACACTCAGGGGTGTTTTAAATTAATTTATTACTTTCAATTAAATATGTAGGTATTATAAAGAATTTAATTAACTTTAATTTAATGAAAAAATAATTTATCTAAAATTAAAACTATAAATTCTACAAAGGTTTTTAGTAAAAATGTCGTATACAAATGTCGTAAAAACTGATTTTTTAAATGTAAAACTTAAAACATTATTTACCATACTGAGTACTAATATTGTTAATAAAATATAAATGTATCAATTATAAAAAAAATATAGTCAACATAAAAAGTTACAGGGTGTTTTAATTGTTTTGTGTTTTTTGTATTTTAAAATAAAAATCTACTTACAGTGAATCCAAAAATGTTTGGAATGCCATCGTTAATACGAAAATAGCCGTCGCAAATGCCGCAACGAAATTAGTTACAAGTTACCACGTTGTTTTTGAATTTACCGACTTTTTCCCATGCAGCAGGTGTGTGTTCGACTGTTCGGCATTTGACAGCGACACTTGAATATGCGTGGGTATAAAGGTAAACGAAGCACAACTCACAAAGACACCAGTGACAGAAATTTCAAGACTACACACACAACACGATCAGAAATGAGTTATTTAGTATTAAAATCTAATACTAGTACTTAGAAACTGAAGACGAGTTGAGAAAATTCGATCAACAGTTGGAGACCATAGAATATATTTAGAAATTCTAGGGAAGATTAAATTTAGAATCAAAACATTTGAACATACAAAACAAAAGAAACAATCACGTAGGCTTTGGTTATTTTTTGGTATTCATTTGTTTCAAAACTGCCTTTGATAATTTTAACACAACAAAAACATAAACAACACTTCAGTTGTTATTTTTTATTGATTGTTTTTCAGTTTTTTCTAAAACATTGTGTTAAATATAAATTGTAATTTATATGATTAATTAAAATAAAATAAATGTGTTTGTTATTGTCTTAAATAAACAATAAATTTTCGGCTGTGGCGTCTTTAGTGGCATGCATTGCGTGTAAATGCATGTTGGTTGCATTATTACGTTCGCGTGGCACAGCATGGAACTGTGGTGGCCGAACGATGTTCGGTAATGTTTGGCTGGCGCGCTGCCGCTGAGTGCGTGCGTGCGATTCGCGTTTCGCGTCGGTCGAAGGCTGCCGATCTCCCCATATGTTCGCTAAGTGGGTCACTGAGACCGACTCGCAGCGTTGGGTCATTGCACCGAGCGAGCGAGCGCGCGCCGCGCCAGTCACAGCTAGCGGATCGCCAGCCACCACCACCACACAACATCGCCACCGCCACTACACTCACTATACCGTCAACGCACCGCAGTCAGTTTACCAGTCACTCGAAGTCGAGTCGCCGATTCACTCGGTGAGGTGTAGAGCCGGATGAAATCACACACCACACTCGATATGCACAACAATCGAACACTACACGTTTGGCAATTGTTATCGAAATTCTGACTTGCAATTTTTGACAACAGATTTTAAAAAATGAGCTTTTATTGTATGCAACCCAACATACATGAGAATGAAAAATTTAAATTATTTTCACAATTTTTTTTTAAAGAAAATTTAGAACTTATATTTAAAAAATTAAATTTTATTTATTTTATGTATTTATAGATTTGTATGTAATAAATAAAAAAAATTAACAAAAATGTTGCTTAAATTTAATCTTTTAACTTTTAATTTCAAAGTTTAAATTGACTTTAAGCCTGTTCTGAGTAAAAAAAACTATTATAAACAATGTTTAATCATTTATTAGCGATAATTTGATGTTAAAGATATTAAAATATTTTAAACTGATTGCGTCAGTTTTTTTTTTCATGATGACGAAACCAACATTTTTAGGGTTTTGTTTTTTTGTTTTGTTTTTCAAAGCCACCTCACAAGTTTAGATGTTTTGTAACTAAATTGCAGTTAGTGCTTTGTTTGTTTTCAAAATGTTTCCAAAAAAATTAACTCCATCACTTCAACAAAATGTTTTCATTCGTTTTTCGTTCGTTATTCGTGTTAAAACGTAAAATATAAACAAAAATCAGTGAAAAGAAAGTTAGTGGGCATGGACACGAAGTTGTCAAGGCAAAAGAGTCGACGAGTTGTTCACATCCACACACAACTGGCAGTTATTTTTATACTGGTATTTGTTTAATGCGAAACGCACAACAAAACGACATGGCTACTGATATTCTGTAAGTATTTTTATTTTATTTTTTATTCTGTATTCAGCATTCGTTGATTCGCTTCACATTACGTCCTCACGTCCTTAACGCAACGCAAACATTTTTTATTTTGTTTTTTTGTTGTTTTCTTATATATTTTGCCGTTACCCAGCGCATCCACCATCTTACAATTTACTTATTTTTTTTATAACTTCTGTTGTTGTCGTTGAGTGTTGACTCTCGCCGATTACGAAATTCGTTGGTTGACAATCAACATTTCATACAATCACGGTTTGTTTATTAATCGCATCATTAAAACTCTGCGTATTTATTTGCATAATTTATTTGTTTTATCATAATTATTATCATCTCTTATAAACATTAATAATAATACTAATAATATGAAACAAAACAAGTAATTACGATTGCGAAATTTAAATTTTCATGAATATTTATAAATAAAACGTAAAAATAATTACTTAGTAATAGTAATAAATTGTTTATTTTATAATTTATTGGATTTACGAATTTAGTATTTCACTATGTAATTTATGTAATTGTTTATTGATTGTTTGTGAATCGATATGGAAATTCAAAAAATTACGAAACGACAATGTCGATTGCCAAACGAAAATAATTATTAATTATGACCTCGGGGTGAGGCAAAAAATTCAAATTGTGATTTGGTGAATTCGCGCGAATGCGGGCGATTGGCGAGAATGTGAATTGGCAAATTATAAAACAAACGCGAATGAAAATGCCGAAGGCGTTACACGACACAACGCAACAAACATAACGAAGTGTATAACATACTGAACATGTTAACAAATTAGTCTGGACGTAGATTACGATAAATTGTTAGCGAATTGTTTTGCTGGGGGGCGCTTATTAATCAATCTTACTTACAAGATAAATTGCTAAAAAATTAACTTGTTATTAGAATTTAATTTCAACGTGGAGTTATTCATTTTTTAGTTTAAGGTTTTTTGTGGTTTTATTTCAAAAGTTTAAGATGACTTTACATGCATACTAAGTAACATAATGGTAACTTGTTATATATTATTGTTTAGAGAATTTAACTAACAATTTAATGGTATAAAATTCATTAAATTATGTTGTAAATTGTAGACGTTATTAATAGATTTCTTATGCGTTGACAAATTACAAAAATTAACTTTTCAGTTTTTAACTTTTTAGATTTTAAGATGAATTTAAGCCTGCACTGGATAATAAAAACAAGTAATGTTATACATCATTATTTAGACAATTTAATTAACTAACAAACGATGCTAAATTCATTAAATTATTTTAAAAATTGTAGACGTAATCAATTGTTTTCTTAAGTGTTGACAAATCGTTGAACTGCAAATTTCATATTTTAATTTCAAACTTTACGATAACTTTAAGCTTGTACTAAAAAATATAACTTAATGATATTATATATCAATATTTAGACAATTTAATTAGCTATCAAATGGTATAAAATAAAGTAAATAATTTTAAAAATTATAGACGTAATCAATTAGTTTGTTAAGTGCTGACAAATCAGAGAACTCAAAATTTCATTTTTTTAATTCCAAATTTTAAGATGACTTTAAAGATGTACTGAGAAATATAACTTTACAATGTTATATATCATAATTTAGACAATTTAATTAACTATCGATCGATATAAAATTAATTAAATTATTTGCAAAATTGTGGCCTAATCAATTATTTTCTTAAGTGTTGACAAAGCGCTGAACTGAAAATTTCATATTTTCGATTCAAACTTTAAGATAACTTTAAGGTTGTATTGAGAAATATAACCTAATGATATTATATATCAATATTTACACAATTTAATTAACTATCAAATGATGCGAAATTAATTAAATTATTTTAAAAATTGCAGACATAATTAATTGTTTTCTTAAGTGTTGACAAATCATAAAAACTAAATTTTCAATTTTTATTTTAAGATTCAAAGATTAACTTAAGCCTGTCCTGAGTAACATGACTTAATAATCTTATATATAATTTCTTTGACAATTTAATTAACAACATAAGTCTTATAAATTAATTAATTCATTAATCTAAATATTGATCACATTGTAAACATTTAAAACAAATACATTCATCAACACTGTTATTGTCTCTCGTCATAATATAGACTTAAGTCATGCTCAAAATAAAATTACCAGTGAAACTGCATCAAATCAATGCATCTCATTTAACACGCAATTGCCCACGCTCGATCGCAGTTTACAAGCTCAGTTTGCAGCCCGTTTTGCCTCAACTTTGATTGACGCACTCCTGCTGTTGACGCTCACTAAACACGATGCAGCTTTAACTGTTTTTTTGCGCATGCGTCGCCCACTTAATAGACGATGCACACATTGCACATCCTTCTGAATCCTGCACATCCTATAAAACTACCAAATCGTCACAAATAACAAAAAACAAAACGTTTAAAAAAACATTTTCTTGCCCAATAAAACTCATTTCCTTTATGGTTTTGGTAGTATTTTTATTTTCGTTTGCCAGATTTGAATGGTGCGCAGCCAGGGTCCGTTCGGCGCGGCGTTTATAAATAGATGTTTGTAAATAATTTTTGCTGCTCTTATGTAATGCCGATTAGCGATTAGCGGCGAGCGCTGCCGAGCGCAAGTAGGCCACAAGTTGAAAGACATGAACCAAGGACATCGGGGTATGCGCGACTCGCGACTCACGGAGAAGGAGAGAAACGCGACATGCAGCATGCTCGTCGCATACGATCATCGACGACGAATTGCATACTATCGACGTCGATATGTACTTCAATCGGCGATCGCGCATTCAAATAACGACGAAAGCGTAAGGACGACGGCGTAATCGATCCATGCATCGACGTTGCAGTCGATAATCGACAACAATTCATGCTGGTTACAACTTGCAACGATTACAAGTATTACATATTAATCTATTGTTCAACAATGAATGACATAAGTAAACATATTATTTCTTAGTATTGATTTCAATTCATTTTATATTCTATTTAAATCATACCTTTACATTTATTTTATGGATGTATTTATTATGATTTGAATTGTCATAATTACTTATTTAACAAAATATTTGTCTTCTTTTTGTTTGGCATTTTTTAAATTTAAAATTGTTGACGTTATTTAATTCAAAAACAAACGACATTTAATACAAATTATTAGAGAATTTAATTTGCTATAATTACATGTTAAGTTCATTAAATTGTTGCTAAAATTTTGGGCCCGACAACGTATTTTCTTTAGTAATAACAAAAAACAAAAATTCAATTAAGTAGATTATTTTAAAGAGCAACTTTACGAGCTCTAAAACACTATAAACAATAACAAAAACAAATGATGTTGTACACTACTAGATAGAAAATTTTATTATCTGTAATTTTAAGTAAAATGTATTAAATTGTTGCTAAAATTGTGGGCATCACAACGTATTTTGTTCAGTAATAAAAAAACAAAAATTTAATTTTGAAATTTTAAACAATGACTTTACAATGCCACAAAAACTATAAACAAAAATAAAAACAAATGATGTTTTACACTAACTGGTAGAGAATTTAATTCGGTATAATTATATGTAAAGTTCATTAAATTGTTGCTAAAATGTTGGGCCTGACAACGTATTTTCTTTAGTAATAACAAAAAAAATTCAATTAGGTAGATTATTTTAAAAAGCAACTTTACGACCTCTAAAGCACTATAAACAATAACAAAAACAAATGATGTTGTACACTACTTGAGAGAAAATTTAATTATCTGTAATTTTCTGTAAAATGTATTAAATTGTTGTTAAAATTAAAGATTCCACTAAGTATTTTTTACGGTAGTGACAAAACGAAAATTTAAATATTGGTAATTTTGAAGACCAACTTTACAACCCCAAAAACACTATAAAAATTAACAAAAACAAATAATGTTATATATTAAACGATAGAGAATTTAATTATGTATAACTTGGTTTAAAATCCAATACATTGTTGTTAAAATAGTGGTCGTAATTAGGTATTTTCATTGGCCTAGACAAAATCCCAAAAAATAAGTTTTGAAATTTTGTGGTACCAACTTTACAACCTTAAATCCATAATAAAAATTAACAGAAATAAATACTGTTGTACACCAATCGATAGAGAATTTAAATATCTATAATCAAAATCAGAGATCAATAAATTATTGTTAAAATTGTAGGAGTCATTAATTTTTTTCTCCGTAATAAACAAAAAACAAAGTATTCCAGTTTTATTAATTTTGCTTTAAATTGTAACAATAAACAACGTTTTCTTTAACTGTTACCTCAATAACCAAAACAAAATTTCAAGTTTTCTCTATCAAAAACCTACTTAAAACCTACATAAAAGTAATAAATTTTTTTTTCTTGTGATTAATAACTAATAATAAACAATCTACAATAAATTATTCATTTATGTGCATAAATAATAACTCGCTATCATTTGTTTTCGATCGTATTTCACTTCATTCACAACTCAACTCTTTATGTTTTCAAATTCCACATCGCTTCGTTTTTGTTCCACTGGTAGTAACAAATACTACTTATTCGTTATTATTTGATAGATTATTAAAAATAAACCAACTAACAAGCTGAATCTAGATCTAGTACTAGCACCCAAACTAAAAAATAACAAATACCGAAAGATACTTTAATAACTAATGTATTTGGTGTAGATACAACTGCAAGATACTCGAACAAGATACAACTTTTACAATAGTCGTTTTTTGCATATTTATTAACTTAACGCCCATCGCCCAAACTCGAAACGTTGAAAAGTCGAAAACGAAAGGAACACCGACGATATTATGGATTGCTCGAGTTTCGTTTCTCGCACAAATTACCAATGTTACGAATACTATCGGATAGTAATGAATAATACATGCTATAAATAATAATAACCAACGAGTGGTCGTTCACTTTCTTTTTTTCGGGTTCTTATTGACAATAGCAGTCAATAACACACAGAGAATTATTAAATTTTTATTTGTTCGGCAATAAAAATAAAGAATTTAATTAATAAATAAATAAACTTTCAGTTTTATTATTGTAGTTTTATAATGTAATGTAATATTTATTTATTTAAAAAAACTAATTATAAAATACTGGCAGCGGTGGGACTCGAACCCACGCCTCCGAGGAGACTGGTGCCTTAAACCAGCGCCTTAGACCGCTCGGCCACGCTACCCTGATAGCGATTCATCAAATAATTCAGGATACTTGTTTCTAACTTTAATGATTTTTAAATAATTCTCGAAAAAAACTAAAAATAAATTTGAATTCAAACAATAAAAAACAATCGTGACTTTAATCTTTTACACGCCTTGTATCTAACGTCTAATTAGTAAGTATTTAACTATTAGACAAGTTTTATACTTTTGTACTCATCATATTTTTTTTATTTCTAATTCCATTTCAAACGTTAAGTGTTAAATTATTATATTATTAAATACTTTGGATTGTTGTAAGTCACGATTTTATGTCTTTAGAAATTTGAAATTAATAGCTTGCTGTGAACGCCGAGTATTTTTTATTTTGTGTCTAACATTGCGTAATATTTTTGATAATATTTGATTTGTGACTTGAGTCGGGCCACGAAACCACGACCATCTTATGAAGTTAAAGTCAAGGTGTTATAAAATTAGAAAATAAAACTTTCTTTTATTAGTTATTAGCATTAACAGTTTGTTATGTCTTTGTTGTTGTGGATTATTCAATATCTAGCAACGTTTTGACTTTGAAACGACTTTGATTTAATATAGTTAGGACTTTTGTTTTATTGTAATATTATTTTTTATTGTCCTTTTGAGTGGTTGTGACGTGTGCGAGTGATGACAACACAAAATCTGTTAGATTTTCTCTTGAAATTCGCTAATGAGGATCGTGGATTATTTCTAGAAATGTAAATAATGTCTTAGATTACCAGATTGTATGAAAGTTTCAGTTAACTTTGTTAACATAAATAAATGTATAAGCATAAAAATCTTATCATCAGCATATCATCTTGTTGTATCAACTATGAACATGTGGTCAATACAGAGGTGGGTTTAAGTAAAATATTCGTGTGAACTTTACAAAATAATTGTTGTTTTTTCATATTGTTTCCAATTTGTTTTCAAAACAAATGTCACTAATTTAAGTTTATAACTTCTGACAGCAAGAGATGTCAGTAGGATTTTATAACATTAAAAAAATTATAATTTGTTTCAATCGTCCTAAGCCTGGGGTCGGTTGAAACAGAACACGGGGTCAATTGAATCAGATACAAATACTACCAAAAATATTACCGGTGTTTCAACCGTACCCACCCTCTCCTACTTTTGCATAACAGTAGTAATAATTGTTTATACCAAGACTTATTCGCAATAAACAAGAAAATAATTTACATTAACAATAAAACATCAATAAACTAAATAATATCGCAACGAATTAATAATTAACAAAACGATTAAACCTATTAAACGCTCGTAAATTTAACAAACGCTCCACTCTAATTACTATAAACTAAAAACGTATTACTAATAATTTACTTTTGTTTTACTCTTATAATCTCAGACATTTGCGCATGCTTTTATATTAAATAAAAAACGGTGTTAAGGGCCAAAAATTAAGATTTTAATAGGTGTGTTTTTAGTTCCATTAGAAATACACGGCGATCAAACAAATTTTAATTTTTGGTTTATGATTTCAAGTTCTTGAATAAAAAGTCCCGCAATTGATTGGCTCTGCACTCTCACAGGCAAAATATTTTAGCAATTTTTGCACTACAAGTCATTCAGTTAGTTTACAGTGTTTGGTGCCAATTCCAGAATTTTCATAAAATCAAAAAAATATATATTGCTTCAACAATACTCTACTTCCATAATAGAGTCATAGGAAATCAACATGCCGTCGCAACAAGTTCCAGTAGGCGGAATTTAAAACGTAAGGTTTTATACATTTTCAAGTGTTCAGCGAATACAAGTTTTAAACACGCTGTGACGATCAGAATAGAGAGAGACAAC
>JARJDS010003653.1:0-13188 GCA_030264155.1 Atheta pasadenae
CTTACATTAAACCATAAAATCATAAAACCATCATAACTCACATAGATATACGTCATTTGCCAAACTTATATCATAATAATTAAATGACAAACGCACCGTAATAATTTCACCTTCGTCATGTACGAACAAATACAAAACGTAAAACGTAAAATAAAAAAAAAGGAAATTGAACAAGTCATAAAATAAATATCCAAACTCCAAAAGGAAGTAACCAAACACATGCAGAATGTGTGTTGTCATTGCTGTCAAACGTGCAAAGTTTAAGAAAATCGCAATTGCAATTGCACACGCATTGAATTCACAATCGAAAGTTTTCACTGAAAACAAACGACAAACAAACAACAAACGAATAACGGTTTGTTTGTGAATCATAAAAAACAAAACACAAACAAAACAAACAAAAAACAAAACAAAAAAACAAAAAAAAAATTCAAAGTTTAAAACAAGTTTATAGTTTTCAATTGTTTTTTTTTAATTCTTAAAGAAAACAACTTAAAGAATTTCTAGTAAAAGTTTTTCTTTGGTTGCGAATGTTGCTTTGAATAGAAATGAATAAAAAAAACATTGAATAACAATTAATTGACATTGCGTCCAAGTGATGTCCAAGAATGTCGACGATAATTGCTTCTTTACCAAAGTGGTTTGTATGTTGATACTTTGTGATCCTTATCGGAAAGAAAGTTATTGGTTAGAAACTTAATTAATTAATTAATCTAAAAACAAAAATATTAATTATCTTTTTTTATTATTAATTTTTTTTAAATTTAAACGTAAAAGACGTAACTGTTGGTGTTAACAAAAAATGGCGTCACACGACGTAACCGTTTTGTAAACATTGTAGTCTGTCATTAATTATAGGTTATGTCGATGAGTTTGATGCGAAGATGATTAGTGGCAAACAATTTGTCAAAACGTTTTGCATATTTGTTCTTTTGTATTGTATTGTATACAAAAGTTGTACGCTATTAAAGAACGCTGAGAAGCAACGAAAAGAAAGAAATTAAAAACAATTTGAGGTTAGAATTGTTACAGCGTAAATGTAATCGTTTTGAGGTTATGTGTCTGACACATTGTAATTATAATTAACTGATGAAGCGTTGTATTGTGCGTTTTGTACGTTATTTATGTGTGTGGAAATTGTTTGTTAACATGGCTTGTTAACAAATTGTTTGTTTGTTTATTTGTTAATAAAGTTTTAACTGGTAGTCAAATTATAGTTACTATGGACACGCAACTAGTTGTTGTGTGTTTGATAATTTTTGTAGGTTGTATGTTTAATTAACAGAATGAAAAACAATTGATTTGTAAACAAAGTAGGACAATTGGTATGTTGTAGAATTAGTTGGTTTTTATGAAAACAGTGATTATTGTTTATGTTTTTGGGTGTATCAAAAAATTGTTTATGTAAAAGTTGTTTATAATTAGGTAATGCACATTTTTTGTTTGGAACATTTTTTTATAAAATGCACCAGTTTGGAGAAAATCGCTAATTAATAGGAAAAATTAAATAATGTTTAGTAGTTGTACCGTGTTTTTTGGTATAAAAATACTGAAAACTATTAGTAATAATAAAAATTGAAAAAAATTGTTTAAACAAAAGTTGTTTGTAATGAAATATCAAACATTTTATGTTAGTAACATTTTTTGATAGAACGCACCAGTTTAGAGTAAAATGCAAAATAACATAAAAAACAAATAAAAATAATACGCTGTAATACTGTGTTTTTTGGCACAAAAATACTGAAAACTATTAGTAATAATGCAAATATCAAAATATTGTTTAAACAAAAATTGTTCATAATTAAATAACACACATTTTATGTTAGTAACATTTTCTGATAGAACGCACCAGTTTTTAAATAATCACAAATTAAAAAGAAAAAGAAAATAATAATAAATAGTTTTATCATGTGTGTTTTTGACACAAAAGCACTGAAAACTATTAGTAATAATGAAAATATCAACAAATTCTTTTAAAAAAATTGTTCATAATTAAATTGCGCACATTATATGTTACTAACATTTTTTGATAGAATGCATCAGTTTTGCGGAAATCGCTAAATAAAACCAAAAATAAAGCAATAATGAGTATTTGTTCCATGTTTTTTGTCACAAAAACACTAAAAACAACAACAAATAATAAAAATATAAAAAAATTATCTAAACAAAAAAGATTCCCAATAACATAACACACATTTTATTCTAATAACTTTTTTTCTAAAACGCACCATTTTAAAGAAAAACGCATAATTACAAAAAAAAACAAAAAAAACTGACGCAATAATACCATGTTTTTTGTCACAAAAACACTAAAAACTACAACAAATAATAAAAATACAAAAAAACAACTTAAACAAAAAAGATTCCCAATAACATAACCTACAATTCACCCTACCACAATTTTTCCTAAAACGCACCAGTTTTGTAAAAAATTACAAATTACACCACAAACTAAAAAACCAAACCAAACCAAAAAACAAAAGCAAAAAAAACTTAAAAACTAATAAACATCTTTCACTCCAATCCAATCCATTCCTTAATTTGGAATGTATGTTAAGCTGCATGTAACATATAATTGAATATCATTAAATCTTATAATATAAAATAATGTAACGCACATTCATAACATGTTCACTTCATACTCTTCTTCTCTTCTTCAACACATAAAACCAAGAAGTAAAAGATGAGAAGTAAAATAAAAAAAAAGACATAACCATAATGAAATGTAATGAAATGTAATGAAATACAACATCCAACCACGAGTAATGGAACGTAATGAAATGTAATGTAAATTCACTACTTGAAAATGTTCAAATTCAAAACGAGTCAATGTGCAACGCGTGTATGTAATGTGTAATTGCTGTGTGTACGTACAAGATGAGTGTGTAATATTTAAATATGTGAACGTCTCTCACTCGTTCCAAGTAAATTCACTGAAGTAAACCAAAGCAAACGTAAAGTAAATTGTAAGACTCAAAGTGAATAAAGTGAATAAAGTGAAGAAGTAAAGTACGCGCACGGATAAAGAGTAAATCGAAGCGATGGGAAGCGAGGTTATGAAAGTGTTACGAAAACAGCCCGCGGACACACACACACACACACAGAATAATAAATAATAATAACAAACAAAAATTTAATTACAATAATTACAACTAAGAGTTACCTTTGAGTGGATGTTTTATTTGGAGTGACACAAAACAATTGAATGCACGATACACACTGATAACGTTTTTGTTGATCAACGAATTTCATTTGTTTTTTTTCTCTGTGTGGTTTGCTTGTTAGTGTTTTGTTTTGTTTAGTTTGGTTACATTTATACAGTGTTTTGTTTTTTAGTTTCATTTGTTTTGTTTTGTTTTATTTTGTTTTAATGCTTCGATTGTTTTGTGATTTTTATCAACAGCATTTGTTTTTGTTTTTGGTTTTTGTTTTTTTTTTGTTTTTTTTTTGTTTGTTTTTTGTTGTCAAGTGCAAGTGCACTAAAATGTATGTTCTTCTTCTTCCTATGTACCTAAAAAAGAAAGTAAGATGGCGACTGAGTATGATGGTATCGTGCTTCTTTCGTTCGTTGCACTCTTCTGCACTCTTCCTTCTTCAGCTGGTTGTTTTACATTTAAATTCTTTACTTAACTAACCATAAATAAGTGAACGAAGCACCAGTCTTGATAATAAATAAATTTATTTGTTTACAATTAAGGTGTTTTGTGCTTTGTTTTTTTTTTGTTTTTTTTATTTGTTTTTTTTTTATTTATTGACCTGATGAAATAATTTTGTTTTGGTGTTGATGTTGGTGTTGGTAAAAAGTAATGACAAAGACGAAAGTGTACTTGCGGTTGATTGGTGATGAAGACGAGGTCGAATGGTGAAGAAGCATGAAGATGAAGTTTCTTTCGGGCGAGGAGTCTGCATCTTGAAGAAGTGCAATTGATGGAAGAAAGTGGAGAGAACGCGGCGTAATCGAAACGACCTTCGAGAGGTTACACTTGCACCTGACCAAAATAAATACTGGGAAGAAAATAAATGTAAGATGAAAAAAAAGAATGAAGAAGAAGATGCGGTTGTGGACGGTATAAATTAAAGATTACATGAGTTTGAAATGAAATTGTTTATGTTTTGGTGATTTATTTATGAACTGAGTAAGATTAAATTATAAAATTAAGTGGTAATTGTTAATGATCTATTGGGATTTTATGTTTTGAAAGAAATTTTTAGATATTTTAATTGTTTATTGAGATATTTAATTTTTTTTATTGAAAAACAAGATTTTTTTGGTTAAAAATTAAGTTGTTTATGTTTTGTTCAATAATTAATGAACTAAACATGATAAAAATATAAAGTAAAATGAATATGGTTATATAATTAATAATCTATCATATTTTGTTGAAAATTTTAAAATATCTTAAATATTTTCTAAGATATTTAACTTTTAATTGAAAAAAGCAAGATTTTTGTGATTAAAAATTATTTTATTTATATTTTGTTCAATAATTAATCAACTAAACAAGATAAAAATATAAAATAAAAAAGAAATGGTTACATTATTAATAATCTATTATATTTTGTAAAAAATATTAAAATATCTTAAATATTTTCCGAGATATTTAACTTTTAAGTAAAAAAAGCAAGATTTTTGTGGTTAAAAATTCAATTGTTTATATTTTGTTGAATAATTAATGAACTAAACAGGATAAAAATATAAACTAAAAAGAAAAACGTTTACAAACTAATTATTTTTTATATTTTTCGAACATTTTTTAAATATCTCAAATATTTCCAAAGATAATTAACTTTTTATATCAAAACAAAATATTTTAGTTTAAAAAAAATTAAAATACTTATATTTTGTTTAATAACTATTGAACCAAAACCGATAAAAATACAAACTAAAAAGGAAAACCTCCACAAATTAATAGTCTTTCATATTCTGTAAACATTTTCGAAATATCTCAAATAATTCCAAAGATATTTAACTTTGTATGTCAAAAAACATTGTTTTAGTAAAAAAACTAAATTATTTATATTTTGCGTAATAACTAATGAACTAAAACCGATAAAAATATAAACTAAAAAGGAAAATGTTAATTAATTAATAATATTTCACATTCTGTTTAAAATTTGAAAATATCTGCAATATTAACAAAGATATTTACCTGTTTTCTTGTAATAAAAATAAAAAATCACAAACAATGATTACATAATCAACTTCCGATGTCGATGCCGATGCTTTTCAACATATTTAATATCCCGCAATGATTTATACCCATTCTTTCTTTATCCTTTCATCGTTAAATCGTTAAAATCACTAACGAGCGATTTAGCACAGACGTTAATCGCATTCATTTCAAATATTTCGATTCGTATTTCACTCGCATTGCAAGCAAAAGCAATGTACGCTTCGTTCGTTCGTTAATTTGTTCGATTATTCCATGTTAGTTGGCAAAGTCGGAACGAGAGTTTTGATCGCTTCGATTGTATCGATTGCGATTGCATCAAAAGTTTAACGATGAAGTGAAACGTGAATCAAAATATGAAGTGCACAATGAAATCAAATGAACATCAGAATAGAATTGAATCAAAGTGAATATCAGTTTTGTTCTCCTACTTTGTAATTGTATTTGTAATACATCTTGAACTTATTGTTCGTTGTTGTAATAATACTACATTCTAAACTATAAAATTAATAATAAATGGATTTTATATGATTTAAGTCAGGTTTTATTAGGGAATATGAGAAAAGTTTTAAAAAAGTTGATTATTTTCATAAAAAGTTAAATTTCAACAACAAAAAATGTTTATATTTAAAATTTTTTTTTGTAATATGACGGAATAATAATTTATTGATATGTTTCTTTTTAGTTTGTATTTGTATCGTGTTTAGTTCATTAGTTATTAAAGAAAAGATAAATATTGTAGTTTTTTTCACTAAAATATTGTTTTTTGACATAAAAAGTTAAATATCTTTGGTAATATTTAGGATATTTAAAAAATGATTTCAAAAATTGAAAGATTAATGACTTGTTGTTATTTTTCAATTTAGTTTGTGTTTTTATCTTATTTTTTTCTTTTGTAATTAAACAAAATATGAAAAAATTAAGATTTTTTCACTAAAACATTGCTCTTTGATATATAAAGTTGAATATCTTTGAAAATATTCGAGATATTTAAAAAATGTTTGCAAAATATGAAAGACTGATAACTCATTGACATGTTGCATTTTAGTTTGTGTTTTTATCTATTTTATTTCATTAGTAATTTAACAAAATATAAATAATTTAAGAGTTTTTTAACAAAAATATTGTTTTTTGGCATATAAAGTTAAATATCTTCGGAAATATTTGAGATATTTAAAAAATGTTTTCAAAATTTTAAAGACTAATAATACCTTGACATTTTCCAATTTAGTTTATGTCTTTATCTTATTTATTTCAGTAGTTATTAAACAAAATCTTAAAAAATTAATTTTTTTTTAACTAAAATATTGCTTTTTGGCATATAAAGTTGAATATCTTTAGAAATATTTAAGATATTTAAATAATCTTTTTAAAATATGAAATATAAATAACTTATTGACATTTTCCAATTTAGTTAATGTTTTTATCTTGTTTATTTTATTAGTTATTAAACAAAATATAAATAATTTAAATTTTTTTTAACAAAAATATTGTTTTTTAGACATAAAAAGTTAAATATCTTTGAAAATAAATAAGATATTTAAAAAATGTTTTCAAAATATGAAAGATTAATAAAACATTGACATTTTCCAATTTAGTTTATGTCTTTATCATATTTATTTCATTAGTTATTAAACAAATTATAAATAATTTAAGTTTTCTTAACAAAAATATTGTTTTTTAGACATAAAAAGTTAAATATCTTTGGAAATATTTATGATATTTAAAAAATGATTTCTAAATATAAAAGATAATTAATTGTTTAACATTTTCCATTTTAGTTTGTGTTTTATCTTATTTATTTCATTAGTTATTAAACAAAATATAAACAATTTAAGTTTTTTCACTAAAATATTGCTTTTTGACATAAAAAGTTAAATATCTTTGGAAAAAATTAAGATATTTAAAAAATGTTTTCAAAATATGAAAGATTAATAACACATTGATATTATCCATTTTAGTGTGCGTTTTTATCTTATTTATTTCCTTAGTTATTAAACAAATTATAAATAATTTAGTTATTTTTCACTAAAATATTGATTTTTGGCATAAAAAGTTAAATATCTTCCATCATATTCTAGATATTTAAACAATCATTTCAAAATAAGAAAGATGATTAATTGCTTAGTATTTTCCTTTTAATTTTGTTAATTTATCGTAATTAGTTCAGTAATTATATACCAAAACGTAAATATTTTAATTTTTGTTCTCGAAAATCTTGTTTTTTGTCATAACTAAAGTAAAGTTTACTAAAATGTATTACATAAGTACCTCAACTTGCCAGTAACTTAAGATAAGCCTTCATTCTTTGATTGAGGCCAATAAAAAACCCTTTTAAATTTAAAAGTAAGCAAGTACTAAAAATTGAAGCAGTAAATTAAATTTATTTCGTTTTACATAAAATTTTACGTATTTTTATGCTTTTATGACGTAAGAATCTTACAAAAGTAAGTAATGTAAATGTAACCAGTAAATATAAGTAATATTAATAAGCAGAATGTGAGAAATAAATAAGAAAGTAATAATAAAATCAAATTATAACATGAGATGAATCGTGTGCATCTTTAACGCCATCTAGCGGCTACAATTTTATTACTAAAAATTAAAACAATATCATTAATTATAGAGAATTTCTTTAGCTTTAATATACTGTAAAAATAATATTTTTATTTTACTTAGTTATTTAATTATAAATAAAAAACTTAACCCAAAAAAATGTATCAAACCATAAAATGTTGAATCATCTAATCTTAATTTTGACGCCATCTAGCGGCTACAATTTTATTATTAAAAATTAAAACAATATCATAAATTGTAGAGAATTTAATTAGCTTTAAAACACTTTAAAAATAATATTTTTATTTCTATTATTATATTGATTATAAACAAAAAACCTAACAATAAAAAATGTATCAAACCATAAAATGTTGAATCGTTTAATCCTCATTTTAACGCCATCTAGCGACTACAATTTTATTAATAAATATTTAAATTATCTTTCAAATCATAGAGAATTTAATTAGCTTCAAAATACTCTAAAAATAATATTTTTATTTTACTTAGTTATTTATTTATAAATAAAAAACTTAACCAAAAAAAATGTATCAAACCATAAAATGCTAAATCGTCTAATCCTAATTTTGACGCCATCTAGCGGCTACAATTTTATTACTAAAAATTAAAAAATTATCTTAAATTATAGAGAATTTCTTTAACTTTAATATACTGTAAAAATAATATTTTTATTTTACTTAGTTATTTAATTATAAATAAAAAACTTAACCCAAAAAAATGTATCAAACCATAAAATGCTAAGACGCCTAATCCTAATTTTAACGCCACCTAGCGGCTACAATTTTTTATAAAAGACTTTAAATTAAAATTATTATTATAAAGAATTTAATTATCTATCATTGAGTAAAAATAAAATATAATTATCTCAATTAGTTAATTAATTAAAATTAAAAAACCAAACATGAAATTTTTCAAAAAAAAATTAATTTTAAAAAAACAATTTTTATGAACACATAATTTTATTTTAATGCAATAAAAATAATTTCTTTTACATGTATATTAACCCACAAATCTTTCTTAATAATAATTTTTTTGGTTCATACACCATTAGAAATTCTATTACACATTTCATCCAGCATATTAATTTATGAATTCAATTTTTAGAGCTTAAAAACGATTTAATTATGTCTTACGTAAAACTTCTTACACTACCAATTAACAACTCTTGTATTCTAAGTTACAAACACATGTCCTGCAACAACATACCTGATTTAACTGACTTAAGTAATGACTTATCTTTGATTCTTCATATTAAAATTTGGTGTGAGTTTAACGCATGAAGATAATCCATAAAGATCCATCCACTTGGACACAAACACCAAGTATGGATAATTTATTGCCGTGATGAGAAAAAAAATTGTTTAAAAATTTAATTACGCACGACTGGAGTCCGAATTTGAAAATTTTCACTTTTCTCTTTTAATAATCGTCGGCAAGTGTTAAATTTTTTAATTTCTTGCTCAATTTTTTGTTGTGAATAGTTTCTTTTATGTACTATTTAAGATTTTGGTAGTTACATAGCTTAAGATGTGAAATGTGACTTAAGTTAAGTTGTGTCTGTGTTTGTGATGTTTTAAACGTTAAGTAAAGACATAAATCACTAACTTTACAAGATGTATAAGATTTACGTGTATTTTTCGTGTATTTATGACTTAATGATGTGATTAACATGTTTTTATTTATATATTTGTGTGTGGTTTATTTTATTTATTAATTTATTAGTGACTATAAGTTTATTTAATTTTTTTTAGAAACAATTTTGATGCATTTTTTTAGTTGTGTTTAACTCCATCTAGCGGGTGTAGTATTATTGATTAAAAATTGAACGAATTATAGGTTAAAGATAATTTAATTAGTTATAATTTGCTGTTAAGGAAATTATTTTATATTAATTTGTTAATTAGTTATTAATAAAAAACTAAGTGATTCTACTTTGTAAAGAAAGAAATGTTGATAGATAGTAAGTAGTAACTTTGACGCCATCTAGCGGGCTCAAATTTACGAATATTCTTGTGATATAAATTTTATAATGCAGATAATTTAATTGGGTTTAATTTAGTTAAAAGAAAAATTTGATATATAATTTAGTTAATTCGTTATCGATAAAAAACTATAAGATTTTGCTTTGTAAAGACAAAAATTATGAGAGATAATAAGTAGTAACTTTAACGCCATCTAGCGGGCTTAATTTTAAAGTTATTGACAAAACATACATTTCACAGTACAGATAATTTAATTGGCTTTAATTTAGTGAAAAGAAAATTTTAATATATAAATTAATTAATTAGTTATTGATAAAAAACTATGTGATTATAATTTGTATTGACAAAATATGTTGACAGATAATAAGTAGTAACTTTGACGCCACCTAGCGGATTTAATTTTAAAGTTAATGACAAAACATAAATTTTACAGTACAGATAATTTAATTGGCTTTAATGTAATGAAAAGAAAATTTTAATATATAAATTATTTAATTAGTTATTGATAGAAAACTATGTGATTATAATTTGTATTGAAAAAATATGTTGACAGATAATAAGTAGTAACTTTGACGCCACCTAGCGGGCTTAATTTTATAGTTAATGACAAAACGTAATGTTTACAGTACAGATAATTTAATTGGCTTTAATTTAGTGAAAAGAAAATTTTAATATATAAATTAGTTAATTAGTTATAATTAAAAAACCTTAACATAAACATTTTAAAAAATATTTTAATAATATAAAGTTTGACTTTGAAGCCCTCTAGCGGTCATAGTTTTATTAATAACAACACATTTTAAAAGTTACATTATAAACAATTTAATTCTTTATAATTCTACAAAAAAATAATGTCTGTACCTTAATTATTTAATTAGTTATTAATAAAAAACCAAACGCAAAAATTGACATCAAAAAATGTAAATTCAGTTAATCGTGTTTGGACTTAAGTACACTATGAACTAAACTTAAGTAAAGTAAAATTTCGAACGTTGGTGACTTTAGAACGTTGTTGAAGATGAGAACGACGCCTGAAGAAGACGATGTAATGCAATGCAACGAAATGAAGAGTGAAACCATGAAATCAAAAGTGATGTGTTCGGGGGCTGGTGATGGGGTTCGTGGGGGTATAAGTAGCGATGGCGGCGCCGAATTACGCACACTCTTCAAGACGAGCTGGCACTTGCAGCACACGCTCACACGCAAAGTGAAAGAAAATAAGAGTATAGATTCTTAAGGTGACTTAAATAAAAAAAGTTTTACTTTTACTCTTAAACGACTTAAGTCACTTAAGTTACTTAACTTTAAAATTGAAAAAAATTTTAAAATACACAAAAAAATACATTGAAACAGAACTTAAGTCGTTTTTTTTAAAGTTTAAGTAAACTTAAGTCAGGAAAAATAAAAAAGTGTTTTTTTTTTAATTTAAAAAAATAAATTTTGTGTTCTGACAGCAGGAAAGGACTCGTTTGACACAACACAATACTCACAATGAGAGCTTTTGTGGTAAGTAATTTTTTTTTTTTTAATTTTAGTGACTTAAGTCACATTAAGTAACATTACTTAACTATACATTGACTTAAGTTATAATTTATAAAAATTAAAATTTAATAATAAAAAAACTAATTAAGATGTTTTGTAATTTAATTATCATTACAAATTTAATTTTAATTGACTTAAGTCATTTTACTTAAGTCAAATTTAATTTTTTTATTTTATTTGAAAGAAAAAAATAATAAAAATTACTTTCATGTGCGATGCAAGAAATTGCAACATACTTAATTTAAGTTAAGCTTAAGTTAAGTCTGACTTAAGTCATAACTCTTAAGTCAGTTGTGTCTTAAGCAATATTGCAATTTTTAGTTGATCACTTTACAAAATGGATAAATGCAGTAAACCGAAACAAAGCGTATGAAGTATGAACTGTTAGGTAATTAAGTGAAATTAATTATCATAATTATTTTGTTAATTATTATTAATTTCTTAAGTTTTTCATTTTATTAGAAATTTTGATTTTTTTTACTTAATTGTTTATAACTTTTTTGTTTATTGAGTTAAAATTATAAACAAAAATTTTAATTGTTTACGATTAAATTGTCTTTTAGATAATTTTTAGTTGAAATTAATTACTTTATTATTTTAAAAGATATAGAGTGTTAAAGTTTAACTTTGGTTTTTAAATTTTTTAAAAGTTACTTGATTTTTTATCAATTTACTAAATTGTTTGTAAGTTTTTTGTGTTTTGAGTTAAAATTATGAAAAAAAATTGTAGTTGTTAATGATTAAATTATCTTTAATTTGGTTTTTAGTAGGTTAGAAAATAATAATTAGAATATAAGATACAAAGAGTTAAAGTTAATATTTATTTTGGTAATTTTTAAATTTTTTTTGAGGATATAATAAATATTTTGTGTTACATAATAGTTAATAACTTTTTCATTTTTTAAACAAAAATTATGAGCTAAAATCTTTATTATTAACAATTAAATTATCTTTTGATTGGTTTCTAGATAATATTGATTAAATAATTATTACAAAAGATACAGAGTGTTAAAGTTAAGCTTTAAATTTTAAATTTTCTGTTAACTGGACTATTTAATATTTTACTAAATTGTTTATAACTTTTTTATTTTTAACGTTAAAATTATAAGTAAAAAAACAATATATTTACAATGAAATGGTCTTTTAATAACATTTTAGTTAATGTAATTTATATAATTATTTTAAATGATACAGAGTGTTAAAGTTAAACTTTAGTTTTTAAAATTTTTAACAACTAGACTTTTTAGTATTTTACAAAATTGTTTATAATTTTTTTGTTTTTAAAGTTAAAATTATAAACAAAAAAACAATTTATTTACAATGAAATGGTGTTTAAACAACATTTTAGTTAATGTAGATTAAACAATTATTTCAAAAGATACAGAGTATTAAAGTTAAACTTTAGTAATAGTTAAATTTCTAGTAATTAGATTTTTCTATATTTGACTAAATTGTTTATAACTTTTTTGTTTTTAAAGTTAAAATTATAAACAAAAAAACAATTTATTTGCAATAAAATGATATATTAACAAAATTTTAGTTAATGTAGATTAAATGATTATTTTAAAAGATACAGAGTGTTAAAGTTAAACTTTAGTTTTAAAAATTTTTAACAACCGGACTTTTTAGTATTTCACAAAATTGTTTATAACTTTTTTGTTTTTAAAGTTAAAATTACAAACAAAAAAACAATTTATTAACAATAAAATTATCTTTTATTAAAATTTTAGTTAATGTAGATTAAACAATTATTATAAAAGATACAGAGTGTTAAAGGTTAACTTTATTAAAATTACAAACTTTATAAATAAAACTTTCAAATTACTTTTCTTCAAAGTAAAATTACTTAAGTGTTGTTAAAAGTAGTTAAACGTACTTAAGTATAGTTTATGTAAAATGTAAATCTTAAAAAAGTGAAA
>JARJDS010003705.1:0-12021 GCA_030264155.1 Atheta pasadenae
CAAAAAATTAAAAATTGTTTAATACAAAAGTTGTAGATATTGAACTGAAGAACATTTTATCTAAGTAACATTTTTTGATTAAATCTATAGTTTTCAAGTTAAACAACAAAATATAAGTAATGACTTAGTACGCAGTGAACGAAAACTTAAAAATTGATTTTGCTAATAAATCATTAAAAAACTACTGTTTCTAATCAAAATATTAAAAAATGTTTATAACAAAAGTTGTAGATATTGAACTGAAGAACGTTTTATCTACGTAACATTTTTTGATAAAGTCTATAGTTTTCAAGTAAAACAACAAAATATAAGTAATGACTTAGTACGCAGTGAACGAAAACTTAAAAATTGATTTTGCCAATAAATCATTAAAAAATTACTGTTTCTAATCAAAATATTAAAAAATGTTTAATACAAAAGTTGTAGATATTGAACTGAAGAACATTTTATCTAAGTAACATTTTTTGATTAAATCTATAGTTTTCAAGTTAAACAACAAAATATAAGTTGTAACTTAGTATGCAGTAAACGAAAACTTAAAAATTGATTTTGCCAATAAATCATTAAAAAAATACTATTTCTAATCAAAATATTAAAAAATGTTATTATAAAAATTGAAGATTATTAACTAACGAACATTTTATCTAGGTATCATTTTTTGATCAAATCTATAGTTTTCAAGTAAATCAACAAAATATGAGTAATAACAAAAAAAATCATTCATGTAGAATAAATTAAAATATATGAATAACAAAATTTATGTAATTTCTTACGCATTTATCATTTATTCCCTAACTTTCACTTACCATATGAACCATCCAACAATTTCTATTTTTTTTTCTATTTAATGATATACTTGAACCCTTTTGCATCAACTAATTATCTTTCCGCACATTCGCACATTCGTCTCAACCAAGTCAACCAAGTCTCACATTCACCCATACATTGTTCGCGAATCATTTATTATTCCGATTCGTTTTCTAACATTTTTTATTTTCTATTCATCCCCAACATTGACACACTAAAACTCTACAATAAAGCAAACGTGCTTCACACTTTTCTGTTTCTGATATTTCCCTGCCATCATCAAAAAGACGAAAATAAGTCTTGCGTCTAAGCACCAACAGCATCCAACCCTTTTTTGATTTGCATCCGCTTTGCATCATTCACTCACACACACACACTCACCATCACAATAAAAACGCATTGTATAAATATTTAAATGTGTGTGCTTCCATTTCTCCCTTATTTTTATTTTAACTTGTGTGTCACTTCCAGTAAGCTTGAGCTTGAGTTCGGGTTAATGGTAGTTTTTTGTTGGCAACTATTTTTTATCGTTTTCACGCCATCACCGACGACACCATTAGCACACCAACCACCAACAACCAACATGTGTGCGTATTCACTCGGTTTAATATGCAAATCGAATCGGGCGCAAAATGCAACAAAACATTCAACGTTCAACCAAAAAATACAGCAAGAGATATATAGAGTTAAGCATAAGTAACATTTCAAAGAGTAATGGAATAAAGAAAGCGTGGATAAAATTTGTTTGGATTACCAACGGTTTTTTTTTTTATTTTTAATTTTAGAAATTTTAAAGGGTGCAGATTTTAATATTTTTTTTAAAGCTGTTATATTGATAGTTTTGATAGATTTTTAAAATTAAAAGCAACCACCCCCATAAGTTTATATAAAAAAAAAATCACCTGGTTCTTTTTTTTTATTTTTATTTATTTACGTTTGATATGAATCTTTATTTTATTTTTCATTCTTGTATTAACTGTTGTTAGTTTTCTTTTGGTTTGAAAATAAAATTGAGATGAAAAAAGGGATGAAAAAAGGGATGCATGAATGACATTCAGCTCAAAGCTTTTGATAGACTTTACACAATTTTAGATTGACATTTTTGCTTGACATTTTAAAATCTTTAACAATAAAAATTATATTGTTCATTATTTTTTGAAAACGGAGAAGTTTAGGAATAATAGGAATAAAATGTTAGTAATTGTAATTAACATTTTAATTAAAGTATATGTTTATTTAAAATCAATTTTTTGAAATTTTAAATAAAAATAACAATCAGATATTTTCTACAAGTAATTCAGACAAAAAGCGGGGAAAAGGGGTTGAAATCATTTTGAAGCGTTAGGGGTCTGGAAATAACACCAGAAACATACGAAATACTGATATAAGCATAGTATGAGAATATATTTTTTTTATTCTATGGAAGTGACTATTAAAAGTGTCAAATTTCAAACAAAAAAAATAAAAAATAAAATCTTTTTTTTTGTATTAGAAAATTTTAAAATATTCAATGACTCATCAATATAAAGGGTTAAATAGTAAGAAACTTTAAAAAGTCGTGAGAACTAACTTATTTCTTAAAGTATTATAATTATTATTAGTTTTAATTATATTTTTATATAGAATATAAATTTAATTATAAACTATTGGTACAATAATATAGATTTTTTATTAAATGATTTTGTTTACGTTTTTTGTTATAAATACTAAACTAATAATAATATAAATAAATGCGTTTTATGTCTTGAAAGTTAATTAATTTCTCTTTAATTTGAGTATATGCATTGTTTTATTTTTTAATAAATATTTAAGTTGTTAGCTATTAAAAATGAAATTTAATATAGAAAATTTACAAAATTTAGTTTGATGATTTTATGTTTTTGTATACGTTTATAGCTATAACGTTTAAACTAATTGTTGTAAAATCAAACCAAAGACGTAGTTTTATAGAAAATTAAATTATCTTTAAGTTTATTATAAACTAACTATCTAATGTTTAATAATTTATTAAAATATTATTGATTAAAGATAAACTTAAAATCATAAATTTTCAAAATTTTACTTTTTGTTAACGTGATTTTCTTTACATTTTTTTAAATAAGTTATAAACTAATTAGAATATACAACAATCTATTTCATGACAAAATAACTCATTAAATTATGTATAATTTAATATCAATCTTAATAATTATTATTATTTAATTCAGTGGGTTATAGATGTTGAAGTTTAATTACTCATAACTTACTAAATTAACAAAATGTATAACTTTTTCTTAAATAATTCTAAAAGATAATTTGTTTATCTACTTTTATATGTAATTAATTTTAGATTAACAGTATTAGTTTATTAATTACAGATGAAAATGTAAAGAAAATCATTGAAAAAACTTGAACTTTTCTAATTTAAAATTATAACTTTTGACTTTGATAACAAATAACTTAAAGAATTATTTAAAAACATTAATAATGTTTATAATAAAATTAAAGATAATTTATTTGGCTATCAAACCTTTAAATTGATGTTTATTAAAAGTTATTACCTAATTATTTATTGATGAAAATGTAAACAAAATCACAATATAAAATTTTAATTTTTTGTTTTTGAAAATTCATAATTTGTATTTTGATCAACGATAACTCAAACAGTTTGTTAAATAAAAATTTAATATTTATAACAAAATTAAAGACAATTTAATTAGTTAATAAACAATGTATTTAATTTTTGTATAAAATTTTTAGTTTACAATTTATTAATCAAAATGTAAACAAAAACAAAGAAGAAAACTTGTAATTTTAAACTTCAAATCAATTAACTTTAACTTTAATCAACAATAACTTAAACAATTATTAAAATAAACATTATATTATTATACTCAAATCAAAGACAATTTAATTAGCTATCCAAATATGTTTTTGGATACTCAAAACTATTAATTAGAAATGATCAAAGTCGAACTTAAAATTATAAATTCCAAAAATTGTATTTTTTTGTAAACGTGATTTTGTTTATATTTCTGTAAATAACTTATAAACTAATTATTTTATTTATAAACCAATTACATTACTAAAACCCTAATTAAATTATCTACTATCTGATACTAAGCTTAATAACGAATATTATTTAATTCACTGTGTTATTGATAATTAAAAAGATCAAAGATATTACAATTTTTGCAGAACGACATTGTTAATAAATTTAGAAATAACTTTTAAAATTATAATAAAACAATAATACCAATTATTTTATTAGATTGCTAATTACAATCTCTATAAATTTCGTTATTTATAAAAATGTAATCCAAAAATTTCATTCACTTTTCGTTAATTAAAGTAACAATTAAAAATTTTAGAAAAAAAGCTGAATATTATTATATTTTTCATTCTAATGATCTGAATGACATCGAAAACTCAGCATGTAACCGGAAACTATTTTCTATTTTCCATTTTAATTCATTGTCAATCTGTTAAAGGTACAAAAATTGAAAAAAATTGTTAGGTAAGAAATATATTCCTCAATATCCAACTAACACATTTTATTGTATTCCAGCAATCGGCATAACACAGACGGGCTTAATGATGTTTTCCCCTTTCCTATTATATTTTTTCGGTTTAATTTTTTCCCTTTTCCTCAGAGACGCCTTTTTTAAACATTTTTTACACGCACATTTCAACATCATCTTTCATTTTTTTTTTTCATACACAACATTTCTGTTCCAATGCACCGTTTTTGTCTTTGTTCATTCTTTATCCTTCATCTTAATCTTTTTTTTTTCATTTTCATCATCCCTTCAAGATGTTTTTTTTTCGTTACTATTTTTTAACATTTTTACCAACGTTCTACGATTACATCCGACACTATACAAAGTGTAGCGCAGCGTGCATCTGAAGGGGCCAACAACCCAACAACCCTCAAAAATTACAATGTTAGACACATACACACATACTCACACACACACAAAGAAACATGTATTAAGTTTTAAAATATAAAACAATTAAAACTTTCATAATAATTTGATAAAGTTATAAAAATTTAAAATTTTTATATTGAATTATTACTTTAATTGTTATTAAAGTATATTATTTGTAAAGTAAAAATAAATTTGATTATAGATATAGATAGCTGATTAAATCCTCTTTAATTTGATTATAAATACTATATTTTTATTTTAAAAACTCATTAAGTTATGAGCAAGTAAAGTCAAAGTTTTAAATTTAAAAATAGTAAAAATTATTTTTATATAAAATTGTTTTGTTTACATTTTTATCTATAACTAATAAACAAATAATAATACAAAAATACGACTTTTATACGTTAATAGGTAATTAAATTTACTCTAATTAGAACAAAACAAAGTTTATACTTTTAATTAATTTACTAAGTTATAAGCAATCAAAGTAAAAACTAAAATTGTAAAAGTTACAATTTAAATTTTCTGACAAAATGATTTTGTTTACATATTTACCTATAAATAATAAACAAATATAATTTGCTAAAATCTAATTACAGATATTGAAACCTAATTAAATGTAATTTAATTTAAGTGTAATCAAAATGCGTTGTATTAATTAATTCACTAAAATATAAACATTCAAAGTAAAAATTATAATTTCAAAATACACAAATTTTAGATTTTTGGCAAAGTAATTTGTTTACATTTTTGATTAGAAATAACAAACCAATATTATTAACAAATAATCAATAACATGTATTAATAGCTAATGAAATTTACTTTAATTGGGCATTAACAAAATTTTAACATTTTATTAATTCATAATGTTATACGCATTGAAAGTAAAAATTAAAATTAAAAAAATGACAATTTTAGTTTTTCAGCTTATTGATTTTGCGTACATTTTTGTTTATAAATAATAAACAAAAATTGTGAACAAAAAACTGATTACATGTTTCGATAAAAAATTAAATTTACTTTAATTCAGGTCTAATCAAAATGTATCTTTTTAATTAATTAACCGAGATATAATCAATCAAAGTTAAAATACAATTTTAGAAAACATTTTTTGACAAAATGATTTTGTTTATATTTTTGACTATAACTATCAAACTAATTAACCAAAAAAATAATGAAAAATATTACTAAAAAGCTAATTAAATTTTTTATAATTTAAGTTTAAACAAAATTGGTAATTATAATTAATTTAATTAGTTATGGGCCCTTAAAGTGAAAATAAAGTTTTCAATGCCATTCAAAATTATCAATTTTTATTTAGATTAAAAAATGTATAAATTTCTAAAAACATATAAGTATCAACGTTGATGTGTGAATGATTTATCGACCTTCTTAATGGATTTGAAGTTTTCACAACATTGTGAGTTTGGAACATCTCAAGTTTACCTGCGATGGTACCCATGGTACGCAACAACTATTACCTCGCAACAAGATTGATAGAATTTAATCGATTACCAGTTTTTTCGCTTTTTTAACATTTTTTGAGTTTGATCATTCAACACTACACCCAAATCTATAATTTTTAATCGATTCGTTTTTTTACCTCTGTGAGAATCGAAGCAATTGCCTAGTTTGTATTTTATTTATTTTGATTGATGATGATATGTTGAATCACCACTAGATTTCGATAAAGTTAATTTCTGTAAAAATGAATTTACCTAGATTTAACTTTAGTTAAATATTTTTTGACAATAAAAGCAATTTCATGGGAAAAACTAGGATTTGTGAATAAAAAATTAATTAATTAATTTAATAATAATATTTAATAATTAATTTGTTATCAAAACATATTACTACTACTCTTGTAATTGTGTTTATTAAGGTTTGTTATATTATTTAGAAGAATATAAGTAATTAAATGCATTTTACCAAAAAATTTAAATTTTTTTTAAATTTTAATTTTTAGTTTGATTATTTATAACTTGATAAGTTAATAAAAATTTTAAATTTTTTTAAACAATTATAAAAGATTATTTATTTAGTTATCATTTTATGTAATAGATTTTTGTTTAACATTGTTAGTTTATTAATTACTGATATAAATGTAAAGAAAATCATAGAACAAAACTTTAAATTCTGTAATTTAAAATTGTAAATGTTGACTTTGATAACAAATAACTTAAAGAATTATTTAAAAACATTAGTAATGTTTATATTTAAATTAAAGACAATTTAATTGGCTATTAAACGGTATAATTGAATTTTAAAAGTTATTAGTTAATTATTTATTGGTGAAAATGTAAACAAAATCGCAATTTAGAATTTCAATTTTTTGTTTTTGAAAATTCATAATTTTTTATTTTGATCAACAATAACTCAAACAATATATTAAATAAAACTTAACATTTATAACGAAATTAAAGACAATTTAATTAACTTATAGACAGTGTATTTAATTTTTGTATAAAATTTTTTGTTTACAAGCAATTGATCAAAACATAAACAAAAACATAGAAAAAAATTTGTAATTTTAAACTTTAAAATAAATAACTTTGATTTTGATCAACAATAACTTAAACAATTATTTAAATAAACATTTTAATATTATACTCAAATTAAAGACAATTTAATTGGCTATTTAGCGTTATAATTGAATTTTCTTTAAAATTAATATTTAATTAGTTATTGACGAAAGTATAAACAAAATCACAATATGACATTTAATGTTTAAAAATTCATAATTTGTACTTTGATCAACGATAACTCAAACAGTTTTTTAAATAAAAATTTAACATTTATAACGAAATTAAAGACAATTTAATTAACTAATAAACACATTTATAAACATAATTTATAAACCAAAATAGAAACAAAAACCAAGAAAAAATCTTGTAATTTTAAACTTTAAAATAAATAACTTTATCTTTGATCAACAATAACTTAAACAATTATTTAAATAAACATTTTAATATTATACTCAAATTAAAGACAATTTAATTGGCTATCTAACGTTATAATTGAATTTTCTTTAAAATTAATATTTAATTATTTATTGACGAAAGTATAAACAAAATCACAATATGACAATCAATTTTTAAAAATTCATAATTTGTACTTTGATCAACAATAACTCAAACAGATTATTATTTAAAAATTTAACATTTAGAACGAAATTAAAGACAATTTAATTAACTACTAAGCACCGTATTTAAATTTAGCATAAAATTTTTAGTTTACAATTTATAGACCAAAATAGAAACAAAAACAAAGAAAAAAAACTTGAGAAATTAAACTTTAAAAAACTAACTTTTACTTTGATCAACAATAACGTAAACAATTATTTAAATAAACATTATAATATTATACCCAAATTAAAGACAATTTAATTGGCTATCCAAATATCTTTATAATTTTTACCTAAAACCATTAGTTAATTATTTATTAATCAAAATATTAACAAAATCAAAAAAAATTGTTTTTGTTTAAATTTTAAGTTGTAAAAAATGTTTTAAAAGTATTATTAATAAATTAATTTAAAAAATAAAAACTTACAGTTCAGATCCAAATACTCAAGTTCAGGTTGTATAACATTCATTGTATCATGGATCCTGTTTCGGGATAAAGATAAATCCTAAAATAAACAATAAAAATTTAAGATTTAAAAAAAAAAATTCAATTATTCAACAATTTATTTTAATCATTTTAATAAATAATAAAAAACAAAAAATTACCTGTAGATAACACATCGGTTGCAATCCACAACTATCAACAAAATTCCTTTGTGCATGTAATTGAATCAAAAACGGCATTCCTGTAATGGCATTCAACGCTGATGTTTGAAGATAATTACCACTCACATCCACAAACAAAATGTGACGAAAATTTAACAATGTACGAATGTCTGTTAATTTTCTAAAAAAATATAACCAAAATTAATTAATATTATAAATTATTAATTTTTTTTTTAATTTTTATTATTGATAATTAATTTAGAAATTAATACATTTTAGTACTTACTGGTCACACCCTGTAAATCTTAGATAAGCATATCTCATACAAGATTCATCTTTTCCCAAAGTATTAAGACACTTGGATGCTTCATCAAATGTTAATATTTTATCTTGGATTATTACTTCTTCATGATCTTCTGGTTTAGGTTTTCTATACAACAGGAACAAAATTTGTTAAGTTAAATAAATTAAAAACTTAGTTAAATTAAAAAAATTAATATTTACGAAGTAAAGGGTTGTTCGTCTAATACAAGTGATTCATCCGCATCCACACTACTTTCTTCAGACATTTTTAAGTCTTTTTTTATTAATTATTATTATTAAATTATTTTTATAAGAAAGAAAATTAAAAATTCTGTTTAGGTTACTGTTTATTATGTTTATGTCACAATATTAATTAAATTATAAATGACAATGTAATATTTTTTAAGTCATTAATATCAGTGACAATTTATTGTTTGTTTTAATTTATTTAAATACTAGAATTTGTTTGTTAAATTTGTTTATTTTGTATTTATATTGTAATTTTTAGTATTAAATCAAACTGAAAATTTGATAAATTTTGTTGTTTTTTTTTACGTTTTTATTTGTATTTATTAAGATAATAAAGTTTAATTAAATTAAAATATATGTACTTATAGTCAATTAAATTGTCTTTAATTTGGTTATAATTATAATTAGGACAATTTTTAAATTATGTCAATCATTGTTAATCAAAGTTTAAGAAGATTATTTAAAATTTTAGATTTTAATTTTTGATTTTGTTCAAACTTTTATCCATAATTAAAAATATAATAATCGTACAAAAATTTTCATTACATCAAATAATAGCCAATTAAATTGTCTTTAATTTAAATATAAACAATATAAATTTATTATTGATATTTATTTAGTTATTGGATATCAAAGTCAGAAGTATTAAATAAAAAATTGGGAAATTGTAAACTTAAGTACTTGATTTTGTTTATATTTTTACCCGTAATAATTAAACTATAGACTATAAATAAAAACTAATAAAATTATGTAGTAGCTAATTAAATTTTTTAGATATAGATTATAAACTTAATTTAAACAAATAATAAATAATATGAAATATTGTTAACCAAAATCAAAGTAATTATTTTACAAACTTCAACTTTTTTAGAAATGTTTTTATTTACATTTTAGTGTATAACTAATAAACTAATAATGTTAAACCACAATCATTTACATTATTACATAGCTAATTAAATTTTCTTTAAGTTATTTGTAAACTTTATTAGTGATTTAAGAAATATCACTGACTTATTTACTATCAAAATAAAAAAAATAATATTCAAAGTGCAACATTCAAGATTCACCCAAATGTTTTTGGTTACGTTTTATTCAATAAATATCAAAGTAATTATTGTAACTAAAAACAAAAAACATGACTCAATAGTTAATTAAATTATATTTGATATACATATATAAATTATTTCCATATTTACCTTTTTATATAAGTTAAAATTTAAAAAAAATGAATTTTTTACATGGGAACCATAAAATTCCCAATTCGGAAACAATGAATATGTTTACATTTTATTATTTAAACAATAAACTAACAACATTAACTAATAACCATTTACACTATTTAATAGCTGATTACATTTTCTTTAAGTTGTTTGTGAACTTTATTAGTTATTTAAGAAAAATAAAAAAAATAATATTCAAAGTGCAAAATTTAAGATTTACAAAACTGTTTTCGGTTATGTTTTATTCAATAACTTTAAAAATAATTATTGTAATTAAAAACAAAAAACATAACTTAATAATTAATAAAATTATCTTTAATATACATACAAAAATTATTTTTATATTTACCTTTTTATATAAGTTAAAATTTAACAAAATTAAATTTTTTATTATGGAAACCTAAAATTCCTAGTTCTGAAACAACGAATATGTTTAGATTTTATTATTTAAACAAAAAACTAACAACAGAAACTAATAACCAATTACATAACTAAACAGCTAATTAAATTGTGCTTTACTTAGTATTAAAAATTATTAAAATAATACCAAACAATAAAAGTGATTGCAAATCAAAATTACCAAAAACAATTTTTCAACTTATAAAAATTAAAAACATTTATAAAAATAATTAAATCTTTAAAATCATCTAAACCTCATAATTCATACACTTCATACACCCTTTATTTCCTATTCTTAAACACCCCAATTTTTATACCGTGCATTTCGTGCATTAAACCCAAACAATTCAAGAATAAAAATAAAAACCACACGAAAAAATAGACACGTTTTTATGAATAAAATATGTTTGTCAAGATGTGACACTCTCACACATTAAAACACTAAAAAAATACATTTCACATATGTACTTGACTTGACTCTTGCTTTTACTAGTTCAAAGTAATTTTTTTCAAAACTTTTCCTCGACTTCCCCAGCATTACACGCAAAGAATGCCTCAGCACGCATGGGGAATGAAAGAAAGGGTGAATACTAAAAATTAAAAACACCTAAAAATAGTTAAAGTCTAAAAGAACACACAACTAAAAGGGTAAAAACGTAAACGCAAACGAAAACACAAAGTAAAACTTAAAACTTCGGAGTTATAAATATGACATATTAAGATTTTCGTTATGGTAATGCCTACAATTTTTTAAGACTCAACATTTCCGTCTGTATGGTTCCAAATTTTTCCTGTTTAGAGTTTTTGAATTTTTGACTGCTTCCTGAAACAAAAACTTAAAGGGTTCTATACAGTTAGTAAGCCGAAAAAAAGTGAATTTTCCAGAATATTTTCAGAGAAAACTTTTGAATTTATTGATCCAAAAATTTCTACACATATTAAGGTATCTTTTAACTATATTTTAAAATTTAGTACTAATAAAAATATTTATTTGGAAAAGAGCTACAGCTGATCTCCTGGAGCTCTACTCAAAAAAGACATTTTGGCGGTGACCATTATATCTCTGAATTGGTTCATCTGATATTCAAAAACTAAACAGATTTCGTTAAAGTAATGTTTAATCTAGTAATTAATTGAAGGAATAAGCAAAACAAATTTTTTTGACAAAATGGCGGCTTCTCAAAGAAAAAATCGATTTTTCACCGAAATTTCGTCATTAAATTGTTTATAAAAACAAAAATATTTATCGGAGAGAAAAAATCTTCGACAAAATACTAAAAAAGATATTCAAGAAGCTCGTGTTAAAATTTGAGACTAATCGGTTTAGCCGTTTTCGAGTAATGTTGGTCACCGACTTTGAAACCACCATTTTGAGATAAAAGCGTTTGAAGTTTGGAATTCACA
>JARJDS010003729.1:0-18715 GCA_030264155.1 Atheta pasadenae
CAGTACATCTCGTTCACATATTCTTATCATGTAGTTTTTGTTGATACCTATGAATATATTATTATCTCTGACGTTCGTTTATTATTAACCACATCTACACGCACAGCAAACACAACAGATACTATCATAAAAACAAAAGTTATTTATTTAATTAAATACTATAATTAAAACAAAACATTAACAACACAATATTTATTTAAACTATAATTAAAGTCATTCAATAAACTTAATCTTCTCAAATATTTTGACATCAATATCCTTATTAGAATTTTCATACTTTTCAATAAAGTTTGGAATAATATCCTTAAACATTTCCGGAGTATTTAAATGTCCATGATGTTTACCTTTAACAGCCACAAACTCTGCAGTTTTATTCTTCGCGCTAATAATATCCCTAACAGACCTAATAATCTCATGATTACTCATAACCGGCGATTTCTCGGCCTGTGTGCCCAAAATCGGAAAAGTTACCCTTCTTGCATGATCCAACAAATCCTCCATAGGCCAATTCATCAAAGGACCTGACTTTAGCCTTGGATCGCGATCAAAATAAAACAACCCAGGCTTTAACTTTGATTCCTTTACATTCCTTGCAATTATATATTTACATTTATCTACATCAATAGATCCCTTTGTTCCCTTGTGCATCATCTCAATCATTGTTTCCATAGAATAAGCAGGTGGTTCTACTTTGCCAGACAAATTATTAATAACTTGCCCATCATATTTTAAGAATGCATCAATACTTTCAGTAACTCTATCCAAACGTTTAGGGTTAATCAAAGGACTTAAACCGTCAATGCAAATTACAAAATTAACTGACTCAGGGAAAAACCCACCAAAAGTATAACTTGTAATTGCACCAAGAGAATGACCCATTAAACTAACTTTCTTTAAATTAAAATATGCTTGTAACCGACGAATCAACATTATTCCATTTAAATTGTGATAAAACAATCCTGGAGGTAATTTTGATGATAAACCATGACCAGGAAAATCCATTGTTAAGAAACTTATGTTCTTAGGAAAAACTGGGATTAACAAATCAAATGAACCACAATTATCCTAAAATTAATTATTTGCATTAAGGTTATGTCTGATAAAACAAAAACAATTATTAATTATTAATACCTGCCAACCATGAAATGTAAAAATTGGTTTTCTATCCTTTGGTCCCCACCATTTACCAGCAATGTGGCCCCATGGTACAGGAATTCGTACTTCTTGGCAATCATGATTAGAATTTGTAGTGATCGAACATCTTGTAACTTTTATAATTTCTTTAATATTTTTATTCAAAACACTGTTGTGATTTATTAATTTCCGCAACATTTTCTGTTAATAATTACGTACAATTTATCTGGCAATAGTACGTTGCTTTACCTTAATTACGATAAAACCACAGATAGAAACTTTTCCACTTTCTAACCTTGTAGTGAGTAAGCTAACTAGTGAACATTAGACTTGGACTTAGCCTTATAATTAAATCACTATTACTAAACTGAGTGAGGAAATACTTACATGTAAGTATTAATAATAATCAAAAATTAGTAACATTTTAGAATACATGTGTGAATGTATATTGATAGCATTATATCGCTTTTACGCTACACTCTCGTGATTTGCAATTTGCAATCCGTTATCTACCGTTCTTTACGATATTTTGGACTATTCGTCATAAAACTCGACACGTGCGTGCGTAATTTAAGTGATAAATATCTATATTGTCATTAATTAAACAAAAAAAAGTTTTACTTTACATTTTACATTCATTAACAAGACAAATTTCAAGGTTATATTAAAAAATGTTAACTTTCTAAAGATTACTACCAATTACTACTAATATCTTTATGATTTCCAGGTTTAACTTACTTACAGGTTAATAATAAACAATGACAGAACAAAAGAAAGTTTTATTTGTTTGTTTAGGTCAGTATTTAACTTACAATTAAATACGTACTTAACTTGTATATAATTTTAGGCAATATTTGTCGAAGTCCAATTGCTGAAGCTGTATTCCTTGATTTGGTAAAACAAAGAAATCTTCATGATAAATGGCAAGCAGATTCAGCTGCAACTGGTTCCTGGCATACTGGTTCTTTACCAGATAGTCGTGCAATGAGCACTTTAAAAAAACATAACATATCATACAATAATACAGCGAGACAAGTAAATTTAAAACCAAAATTTCAATATTATTTATTATTATTTACAAATGTTAATATACATAATAACTATTATGTTATAGCTTCATCGAGGAGATTTTATTGAGTTCGACTATATTTTCGGTATGGATCAACATAACAAAGATGATATTGAGGAAGAAGGTCGCAGAGTTAAAAACCCAAAAGCTAAAATTATGCTTTTAGGTGAAATGTGTCCAGAAGATGATGTTACCATCAGAGATCCATATTATGTAATTATGATTACTTTAAGTTGATTTTTGTATTAATTTTATTTTTTAATTTACAGGATAATGGATCGAAAGGTTTTGAAGAATGTTACGAGAAGTGTTTGAAATGTTGCACTGCATTCCTTGATAAATATAATTAATTTTTTTGATAATACATAAATAAAATGTAAACAGATGTATTTTCTTATTTGGTATTCTGGTTAAGCAAGAAGATGCATTAGAGAACATACCTAACCTAACAAATCCAAACACATAACCTATAAATACATACATTTCTGCATCAAAGTCGTAAACAATAAATAAATTATAAAAGAAATTTAACAATCCGCAATTGCTGTCAAATTATTTCCAACCAACACACCATCCTGGTTATTATCACCGCGCTCAATCTTAAGATATTTCACAATCTGTGTTGTATCATTTGCTTCTCTTGTCGCAGTACCTAGTGCATTAATTTCATACACACCCTCATCATTACTGTGCATTGACTCCATGTGTTGATCGTAATAATGTTTTAAAACAAACATTTTCGGACATATGTCACACATATAAGTTTGTTCCTTCTCATGCGTTTTGCGATGCTTCAATAAATTATCACTGCGTGAAAATCCTTTGAAGCACACATCACAGGTGTGATCTTTTTGACCTGTGTGCGACGTATCATGCCGTAACAAATGCTCCTTTCTCATAAAAGCTTTCGGACAATGACTGCATTTATACGGTCGTAATCCAGTGTGGAGTTTAGAATGTTGAAAAAGATGTTCGCGACGCTTAAAAGTCCGATTACATTGTGGACATTGAAAAGCTTTAACTGGTTTTTGTGAAATATCATTACTAGTAGTCATTGCATCAGTAATTTCAATATTTGTTGGTTCGACGTTTGTTAATGCTGAATATGAGACATAATTTTGATTCATTTGACTCGCAACATGCATTTGTGGTATATGTGACATCACTATTGTGTTATAATCTATTGCATTAGTGTTTGAATGTGTTGTAACATTCGTATTAAATTTGCTTTCCATAGGTATATCCATTGAGTCTGGATATACTTCAATTATTAAAGGTTTTGTGTTAATTGTTTGCAAGGTGTTTGTTAATAAATGTTGCACATTACTTGGTTGGGTCATGGTTGGTATTTGTGCTTGCAATTGTTGCTGTGGAGGTTGTAATATCTCAGTTTGTGTTAATTTAGGGTTTTTCGTTTTTGCTGTCGATTTTGGTTGTATTGTACTTGATGAAGACGACTGAGTAGGTGATGACATTGGTTTAACATTGGTATCATTATTGTTGTTCCCAACAACAAAGTAGTTTTTCTTTTCATCCTTAAAAAAATTTGACATTAAATTTCAGGTTACTTAAAAAAAATTTAACCTTAAAAAAACTTACATTTTCAATGTTTAATTCACTATTTTGTATATAAACAGATCCGGTATTTTTGAAATACTCTATGTTTTGTGCTCTACTATAAAAATTATTTAACATAATCTCTGATGATTGGCATACATTCCAAAAAGTTTGTACATCTTCAAGTTTTTGTAAACAAGTCGCACAAATAACTTTGGGTAAGTTGTCATCAGCTGTAACCTACATTATAATTAAACACGTTAAATTGATAATTTATTAACTATGTAAATAATAATACCTTAATATTTACTAATGATTCCATTTTATTTTGTAGTTTTAACTTTTTTCCTTCTTCATGAAAAATATTCACTTTATCTCCAGTGCGATTTGTAGCGCAAAGCCGGCATATTTCAGCAAACATTACACGAGTATAACCCTGCATTTTAACTTTCAATTAAGTACTTCCTCCTGTACGTAAACAATTGATTAATTGTTAAATTCAATAATTAATTAAAGCGCTCAACAACCTTCGAGGAAGTATTAGGTTAGTGTTTCATTGTTATTGTTGATTGTTATTTGAAGCGTATGCAACTAAATATACATTAAAATATTGACATTTATACAAAGTGTATGAAACAAATATTATTTTAAACTTTATAAAAAATGTATTTTATAAAAGAAACATAATTAATTTTTACGTGTTTTACTTACACTATTTAATTAAATTGCAATAAATAAATAATTTCAGTTTATGTGCTGTTCATTTACTCATTAGTTAATTAACTATCAAATTTTAAATAGTTTGTATTACACGGTATATTATTTTTTACATTGTTACCAACCTAATGTTTGGTACGCAACTACACTTACACAATTAAAGCATAAAACTGAGTGTTACAAGAATTGTCACAACCAAATAATGTTTATATATTTATTAACAACTAATAAGAATGGAATTAATTATTAATTTTTAATTTAAAAGGTGTAAAAATGTGTATATATATTGAAACATGTTACATAAATCATTTACAAGTAATTTTGCTTTTTTTAACTTTGGACTTGCAACGCTAGTTATAACACTAAACTACATTCTTAATAAAATATAAATTCCCTAGGACATATGAAATTGTTTATTTTCAGATAATTCCGATTTTTTAATTAAATTTTCCTCAAAATTAGCTATAACTACTGAATGTACATTTACAAACTTCTATTAATAAATATTTACTCCTATTTTTACTTTAATCGTCGTATAACGGTGAATAATTCTAGTAATATATGTCCTGCACACAACCATGACTCAAAGCGCATAAACTTTAATCAAAACGAATCGAATTACAATTAATACTTGAAATATTGAACCATAACAAACGCGTCCGTGTCGGTTATTGTTACTATAACCATGGCTCTAAACGGTTTCTTCGATATTTTCCAAAAGGGAAAGGTAATTATTAAAACAAAATCGAATCAAAATTTAAGGTTATGTGATTGATTAGATTAAAAACATTTTCCGGTTTTCTAGACATTCAGGCCCAAAAAAAAGTTTGTTCATGGCACAATACGTTACAGTCTACACAAACAAGCTTGTGCTAGTTTAAATTCGGGGATTAATTTAAAACAAGCAGTGTGTCTTCCAGAAGGTGAAGATTTAAATGATTGGATTGCAGTTCACGGTAAGAAAACCTATAAATATAATGTTTAATATATTCTAAAATAATAATATTTAATTTTTGTTTATAGTTGTGGATTTTTTTAATCGCATTAACTTAATTTATGGAACAATTTCTGAGTATTGTTCAGTTGAATCATGCCCAACAATGTCTGGTGGCCCCAGGTTTGAATATTTATGGGCAGATGGACAAAAATATAAGAAACCAACACCTTTACCAGCAAAGGAATATGTTTCACATTTAATGGATTGGATTGAAAATCAAATCAATGATCAAGCTTTGTTTCCTTGCACTTCCGACCTGGCTTTCCCAAAGAATTTTGCTTCACATTGCAGTAAAATACTTGCAAGGTTACACAGAGTGTTTGTGCATGTTTATATTCATCATTTTGAAAATATTGTGATGATTAATGCTGAAGCACATGTGAATACATGCTATAAGCATTTTTATTATTTTGTGAAAGAGTTTGATTTGGTGTCTTCCAAAGAATTGGAACCGTTACAGCAAATGGCTTCCAAGATTTGCACTTAAATGATTTTTAGTCACTTTGGGTTAATTTTGTTTAACTACTATGAATGTATTACATTTTTTAAAATAATTATTAAATGATTAATATAAACATCACATATATTGCGATAAAACTTTAAAGTCTTTTTTTAGTCATGTTATTGTATAATCTAGAGTGTAGTTATTTTACGATATTACGCGTTGTATTATTTATTTATTGCTATTAAACCATATTAATAAATAATAAAAAGTTATGCCTATCAAAACACATAATTTTGTAACAATTGATTTACTTCCATTTACTTCTACGTGTTTAAATGTCAAAAATTCCACCATTTTGTAACCAGATTTTGCTCTGTTATTTGGGTTGCCTACCCGACAGTCAATCTTTTTAAAAATAAATTATTTACACTAAATTATTTCTTGTAGCTTGCATAATCATATCAAAAATGCTTGACAATACGCTAATTTAGTTGAAAGAAATATTAATAAAATACCACCTAATTTAATTTATTGAAATAAAGAATAACAATTACAAACTCAAATTTAAAATTTTGCAAATAGGCAACTTATTATACACATTTATATTAAAAATAAACCGAGTGTTACATTATAAAATAATAAATGAAATAAATTAAAACTAATTAAATAGACTCTTAAATGTTAAAAACATATAAAATACTTAATTATATTAATTTTAACAAAAAGGTAATAAAAATTAATGAGCTATACCAATTTTTTTTTAATAAAAAATAATTTAACAACGTCATAATTTGATTAGCAACACTTGTTATAATAAAACTATCAACTAAATGAACAGCGCCACCTGCATTAGTTTAAAACACTAAGAAAACCCTAAATATACGCAGTTTGACCAAAAAGTTTTAAGCCATAAATTAAATTGTTTACTTAAAATAATCTATTTTCTGTACATTCAAGGTTTAGTGTGATTGTTTAACTTAATATTTATCACTTAACACTTAACACTAGATATTTTTCAACAGTGTGTTGCGTGATTTACGACTTTTACGACTCACATCGGCTGATTTTCATGTGAGTTAAAGCTATAAACAATTTTATGACTTTATTTATCCTGTTTCAGATATTAATTTGTTATAAAAAGTAAAAGAATTATAACCTTTAGGGTTATACATTAAAATATTTATTTTCTATTACATAATATTAGTTTGATCTACAAAAAATACAAAAAAACACAAAAATGTATATAAAACCCAACCAAACTTTACAATAATAAACAAACATTTGAATCAAAATAAATATTACATACACTACCTTAATATGTTATACAGTAATCTGTGTATAATAGCTCAAAACGTATGTTTATTGCAATAAAAGTAAAAGCTTGTAAAATTCCTAGCGCCAAGTTGAAAACAAAACTGCGAACGTTAGCAACACTGTGTCAGTATTGACTTTGTTCGTACCATTCGTACATGCAATTTATGTGAAGTGTGTTGGTGTATATAAGGCGATAAAATATGAGCATTAAGCATTCTATTTATACAAAAGCAATAAAACCTGAACGTACTCGTCGCATTCAGTAGTCAACTGAACTCGGTTCGACTAGAAACACAAACTCAGTGTTATAATATTCGACGTATTTGCATTGAACAAGCGCAAGTCACTTTAATCATTTAAGTAAACAATTAAGTTAACAAAGATCACGTAATAATATTTATTAACATTTTGTGCGTTAATTTGGTAATACCAACTAGCGCCATAACCTCAATTCATCGATTTTCGGATTTGTTTTGAAAGAAATTGATTTTTAGCAAAACACAAAATGGCGGCTGATAAACCACAACTTGAAAGTATTGAAAGTTTGTTGAAGAAGTTACCAGACGCTGATGCGAACGCATTCGGAGAGATTTATTACGGAAAAAATGTTCGGTATGTACTTTTATTACTTATATTTGTCCTGCTTGTGTTTATGGTTATGGTTGTTAGTTAAACAAAGTTTGGTTATGTATTTAATTGTTAAAGTCCTTTGGAAGTGTCAGAAGAAACAATCCAACATGCGCGCACACAAAACGCTGAAATAAAAGCTTACACATTCGGTGCGCATCCAGAACAATTGCGAGCTGCGCGTTTGGTGCGTGTGGGAATTTTCCAACATCAAACACCGATGGATACGCATGCGCCGATTGAGCAGATGAGAGCTACCATGCACAAGATGGCGCACGATGCTATTACGACTGCGTTTTATGGACATGTGAATATATTTTGTTTTCAGGAAACATGGAGTATGTTATTTTCTTTTCTTTTATACGTTTACCAATTTTTTTATTGTTTATATTTGTTTAGATATGCCGTTTGCTTTCTGCACAAGAGAAAAACAACCTTGGTGTGAATACGCTGAAAGCGCCTCTGACGGACCAACTATAAAGTATTTGCAGGAGGTATACAACCAATAGTGCATTAAAGCTATTTTATGGTTTAAAATTATTTAACTGATAACTTTTATATTTTTGGTATATTTATTGTTAATAGTTAGCAAAACAATATAATATGGTAATAATTTCGCCCATTTTGGAACGTGATGAAGTACATTGTGATACAATTTGGAACACAGCGGTTGTGATTGATAATCATGGGGATATTTTGGGTAAACATCGCAAGAATCACATTCCTAGAGTTGGAGACTTTAATGAGTCGACGTATTATTTTGAAGGAAACACTGGACATCCTGTGTTTGAGGTTAGGGCGTTTTAAAGCTTTAAATTGAGGTTAAGATGTTACTTTTTACTTTTTTAGACTGAATTTGGTCGTATTGCGATTAATATCTGTTATGGTCGCCATCATCCGTTGAATTGGTTGATGTTTGGTATAAATGGTGCGGAAATTGTATTTAATCCTTCAGCAACTGTGAGTTTTTGTTTTTTTTTTGAATTTTTACATTTTAAAACAACAAAATTAAAAGTTTCATTGTTTTTTTTAATGATTTAAATTGATAACTTATTTAGACTAATGGATTGAGTGAACCATTATGGGGAATCGAGGCTCGGAATGCAGCTATAGCTAATTCGTATTTTACGTGTGCAATTAATCGAGTTGGGACTGAAGTTTTCCAAAACGAGTTTACTTCTGCTAATGGACTGCCAGCGCATAAAGAGTTTGGTCATTTTTATGGATCTAGTTATATTGCGGCACCAAATGGCTCAAGGACACCTGTAAGTATTTGATTACGTCATTTAGTGATTAACAGTTTCAAAATGGCGGCGGGTTGTTTAGACAGATATGACTTTGATTTGTTTTCATTTGATTACATACAAACTAATTATCAGAATTAAATAAACTTAGTCTTAAATGAAAGATAATTAAATTTTGGAGGTTATAAAACTTTGGTTATGTTCTCAATATTAACTGTTTCAAAATGACGGGCTGTCAAAGTGAGATTTTGTAAATTTAACCTTAACTATTATGATGGTGATTTTTTTTAAATTACGTAAAAACTACTTATTAAAATTAAATAAACTTAGTGTTAAATAAAAGAAGATTAAATTTTGGAAATTATAAAATTTTAGTTATAATTCTAGTGTTAACCGTTTTAAAATGGCGGGCTGTGAAAGTGAGATGTTGAATATTCAACATTGTTATGTTTGCCATTTGATTTTTTTTATATTAAACAAAAACTAATTATCCAAATTATCTTAACTTAGTCTTAAATAAAAGAAGATGAAATTTGGAACGTTTTAAAATTTTGGATACATCTTAAACGTAAGCCGTTTCAAAATGGCGGGCTGTCAAATTGAGATTTGCAAAATTTTATCTTGAAAAATTATGATTGATAATTAATTTTTTTTAATTACTCAAAAACCAATTATCAAAATTAATTAAACTTAGTCTTAACTGAAACAAGATTAAATTTGGGAGGTTTTAAAACTATGGTTAAGTTTTAAATGTTAACAGTTTCAAAATGGCGAGCTATCAAAGTTCCAATAAGTTCTTAAAATTAAGTTTTTTTTTAATTTCAGGGATTGAGTCGTGTTTCAAACGGCTTGTTAATCGCCGAAATGGACTTAAACATGTGCAGACAAGTAAAGGATACTTGGGGCTTCCAAATGACTCAACGCCTTGACATGTACGCAAAGTCGTTAACCGACGCATGCGCCCATGATTACGAACGTCAAATCATCCGCAAATAAAACAAAACACCAAATAAACGTACAAAAATACAATAAATCCTTAATATTATCTTAAACTAAACTTAATTAATGGTTATGTGCATGGTCAATTATGGTAAGTCATTTCAAATGAGGTAGTGCCGCCAACTCCGCCAAGAAAGAAGTTAACCAAAATCATATCCTAACACATTTTCTGTCGTATACCCAAACAACTTAAAGTCCTTCTCATACAACACATACAATTTTTTAATCTCATCAAGATCTAATTGTCTAAAATACGTCCTGAGACGATCCTCGGTCTTTCCAGATCGTGTTTGAGGAAACGTTAACTTTGGCGCTGAAATTAATTCCAACACAGCTTGCGTGTCTTCGGCAAACGTGTCATATAAACCAACAAATGTATAGTCAAGGTCACAAGGTCGACATAGACTGTGGATTGATCGCCAGTGTTCATTGGCCGATGCATCGTCAACGCCCTCTGTGAGTAGGTAGGTAACAAATTCTTTGAAGGTTACATTATCGCCGGTTTGGAGGTCTTTTGATGTGGCGTTACGACGATAATGTTTGATGATGTGGCGCCCGAATATGGATTGGAAGTACTTGGCCGAGGGTTGGGTGTCTTCAAGTTTGTTGCGATAAGCGCTGAGTATGCGTTCGAAAGGATGACGCACCATTACGAAAAGTGTGTATTTGGCAAGAATAGGCGGGAGTTGAGATGTGGGAATGTCAGAGAGGCGTAAGTGGGAGGTGTCATTATGTGCCAAGGAGGCGGGGATTGATACTACGTTGGTGGTGTTTAAGCGGCCGGTGAGGACCATTAGAAGACGTTTCCAGTTTGTGCACGCCACCTGGGAACACATTTTTTAAAAAATTAGTAAACTAAAATTAATTTTTAAAATCAAAACCTAACTTTAAGGTTTCGTCATTTTGAAACGTTTGACATTAAAAATACAACCAAAGTGTTAAAAGCTTTCAAATTTAATCCTTTTTCATTTGAGACTATGAACAATTAATTATGGCGATTAGTTTTTATTTAATTCAATGAAAACAAATCGAAGTAATAATTTTTCTCAACAAAATGTATGTAACCCAACTTTAACACCGCGCCATTTCGAAACTTTTGACATTAAAAATACAACCGAAGTGTTAAAAGCTTCCAAATTTAATGCTTTTTCATTTGAAGTTATGGACAATTAATTAAAATAATTATTTTTTGTTTAAGTAAAAAAAAACAAATCAAAGTCATAAATTTCACGTACAAAATTTAGAAAACCTAACTTTTTCGCTCCGCCATTTTGAAACGTTTGACATTAAAAATACAACCAAAGTGTTAAAAGCTTTTAAATTTAATCCTTTTTCATTTGCGACTATGGACAACTAATTCTGGCGATTAGTTTTTATTTAATTCAATGAAAACAAATCGAAGTCGTAATTTTTCTTAACCAAATTTATGTAACGCAACTTTAACACCCCGCCATTTTGAAATAATTGACATTAAAAATACAACCAAAGTGTTAAAAGCTTCCAAATTTCATCCTTTTTCATTTGAAGTTATGGACAATTAATTATAATTATTTTTTGTTTAAATAAAAAAAAAACAAATCAAAGTCATACATCTCACGTATAAAATTTAGAAAACCTAACTTTTTCGCTCCGCCATTTTGAAACGTTTGACATTAAAAATACCACCTAAGTGTTAAAAGCTTTGAAATTTAATCCTTATTCATTTGAGACTATGAACAATTAATTCTGGCGATTATTTTTTATTTAATTCAATGAAAACAAATCGAAGTTGTAATTTTTCTTAACAAAATTTATGTAACCCAAATTTAACACCCCGCCAATTTGAAATAATTGTCATTAAAAATACAACCAAAGCATTAAAAGCTTCCAAATTTAATCCTTTTTCATTTGAGGCTATGAACAACTAATTCTGGCAATTAGTTTTTATTTAATTTAATAAAAACAAATCGAAGTCGTAATTTTTCTCAACAAAATTTATGTAACGCAACTTTAACGTCCCGCCATATTGAAATAGTTGACGCTATAACCATAACCTAAACTTCCTAATATCCCAAATTTAATCCTCTCTCTGTTAAAGCTAACCTCAATTAATTCTAACCAACACTTTTAATTTAATTTACAAAAAATCACCTTTGGAACATAACAATATAAAAATTTATGCTCATGATCGACTAGAATATGATCCAAATCTTCACTAGTAGGTTGTTCCTTTCGATGATGTTGTTCACACTGTTTCGCCAAAACCTCCAACCTCCCAATCTGTTCCAACCAAGGATGTCCTTCAACTTCAACCCAACATCCAAACATCATCACTATAAAAAACGCAAACAAGAAAATATTTCTTACTTCCATTTTGGTAATTGTGCTATACGCCACGACGGTAACAACCGCATTTGACTAATTAATTCTAATATAGTCTACAATACTAAGATCAATGAAGGTCGACCTTTCGTAATCTTTTCACGAACGTGATTTCCGACTTGTTTTTAACGCCGTAGTTCGCCACTAACTCGTCGTTATCACGCATTGTGTGGCCGTCAACGTGTAGATTATACGTACGCCACACGTACTGCCACGAAATCTTCGTTCTGCTCTTCAACCGTTTCTGTTTCAGATTGAAAGCACGCTGAATGGCTTTCTTCAAAGTAATAACAGTTGCTCCACGTTGTGGGATCTATAAAATACACATTTTTAATTTAAAACAACAATAAATACTTTTTATTAAATCAAGTAATTTAAAAATATTATAGGTAAACAATTAAAACTTACAACAACATTTAATGGTTGTTCATGACTCCGCAACACAATCACAGTTATAGATTCACCACGAACAACAGCCACTTGTGCTTTCACTTCTTCTATTGTAACATCCACTGGTAAATCCTTTAGTAAAGCATCAGAAGCAATCAATCGCCTAAGACTACTTTCAGTAATCTCCAGTAATTCCTCATGAGTTAAACTCTCAAGTTCGTTTAGTAAGTCACTCATCCTGAATGAAAAAAAATAAATTAATTAACATATCTACCATAAAAACACTAACAACTAGTTAAACATTAATTATTTTAATATTAAATCAAACAAACTTACAATAGTTATGAAATTGAAGCAAACAAAGCATGGTTAAGGTTAAACAACATATTGATAAATATCAAGCAGATAAAATGCATAACATTGGATTAAAATACAAATACACTAGTTACAATATGCTAGATAAAAGTACAGTTACTTTATACATTAAATATGGAATTAGGACAAATTCAAACGCAATTTATCGCTATAATACTATATGTTAACCTCAAAAACAAGATTAATATCGATATATAATACTTGAATACTTCAATACGTTATTACGTGATTGTTAGTTAACGTGCGCTACGTTAATTACGAATGGTGTGATGAAACGACAGCTTACTTTATAGATAATTTCGTTAATTGCGTTCGATATTAATGTAAAACATCAAACTCCCATCAAAACACAAAAAGTGGGAATAAATCAGAATAAACATAAACACGTTAGGTTAGTTCACGCTAGCGCTGCTGTTTGTTGACTTTACGAACTATAAATTTAATTAGAAACAAATAAACACTTCTGTGTTTCAGTATTAACAACTTAAAAATAATTATTTTATAATATTATAAATATATTATACTAAAAGCATTGTACTTTTGTTTCTATAAAAAAATAAATTTGAATTTTTGTAAAAGTTTTGACTAGTAGCGCCACCAGTAGTGGTTATTTAAAGCTTAATATATACTAGGGTAAATCAAAAAGTACTGGACATTGAAAGTAAATCATAAAGTAAATACGTAATGAATTAAACAAAACTAAAAAACAATAAATAATTATATTAATTAACATAACATCTACTTAAATTACCACAGAAATAACATTTTATTTAAATAAACTCTAAATTAAAATTCAGTTTTACGACGCGCCACCACTAGTAGTTTTTAGTACTAATAATTTGTATACATTTATACAGAACCGTATTATTTTTAAGATTTAACTTTAAAAAAATAAAACCAGTTACATGTTACTGAGACCTTGAGGAACCTCTTACTAAAAATCTGTACCACCTCCATAAAACACACCTGAGTCGTTTTAACATGACTTCACGTTCACTTGCTTTAACACTTACACAACGGAAGAAGAAAGAAGTAGAGACATTACGTTGTGATATGAATACTTAAGAAATCGCGCTTTGTACGCTTGAGAAACCGTACAGCAAAGACTTATCCTCACTCCCAGCCATCTTAGTAGCGTTAGACGTGTAAGTAACGTTGCTAACGTTAGTTTAGTCGTGAAAGCAACGCCAAAAGCCTTGGAAATCTTGTGCTTCGTTGTGTTTTGTGAATGTATTGTCAGTAAACAGTTATTAGTGGGCGAGTTTCTTTGTTTTCTCGTTTATAAAACAGATTTCCACACAAAACGTAAGTAAAACTTTGATATCATTACAGTTTTCTCCTAATATTTTAAGATTCTAATTGATTGTACCCAATAAACTTAAAACAAATACAAGTTTTGAGATTAAAATGAAGTTTTTGCAAACATATGTTCGTTATATAAAGATTTACCATACTTTCAATGACCTTTTATGGATTTTGGGTTGAGTCAATGAATCATTCACAATTGCATTCACTAAATTTAGTTTTAACAATAAAAAGTGAAACTTTTAAGATAAACCAAAGTAAAAGAAAGTAAAAGATGTTTGTTAACTTACCAATGATTTTAATTGAATTAAGTTTTTTGTCGACAGTTTTCAGTCATTATTTCATTGTTTTTATCATTATTTATCCACTTGTGTTGTTATAGGTCACATTACACTTTAAAACAATGTCAGCCATTAAATTTGATTGAATAATTTGTTATATTATCGCCGTGTCATTGTTTGATTTGTTAATTGATTTGACAAAACACAAAACACAAATATTTACTTAGAAATTACTTAAAATTTATTTCTAGAAATTACATCACCGCGTTTTCTAACGTTTTATACCAGTTTATACTTAGTTTAAACTTTTAGGTTATGTGGAACTTTAATTTATTCACTTTGTCATTCATTGTTTAACTTGTTGTGGACGTTGTGGTTTGGTTATAAGTTATAACTTAACATTCACTGGTGTTGTGAGTGACGTTGACAAGTTGAACGCTGATTCGCATTTGATTCGCTTTTGATTTAGTTTATAGTTTGCACTCCTTATTCATCACAACCAATTATTAATTGTCAACTACCTACTAGTCACTTAACGTTTCTTACTCGTCGTAAATTAAAGTGGTTTGTGTGTGTTTTCTTTATCATTTTTTGCGAATGTTTAAATATTTAAATATTAAAGTATCAACTTTGTCCGTCGAGTTTTGAAGTGTTCATTGTTTATTTTCTATCGTTCACAAGGTGTAAGTGAGATAGAATATATAGATAAAAATAATATTTATTTTCAATTGTTTTAACGTTTGTGTTTACTTTCTATAGAGGTAGATTGTGGATTATAGATTTTTTATTTTGTTATAAAAATTTAGTTAGGTTAGATTTAACTCTGAAATTTACATTTACGTGCTGCCCTCTATTAAAAAATTATTAAGAATGTATTCTTAACTTATTTTATGTCTTAAGTTTTCATTGTTGTTTAATTTTCTTTAAACAATCCCCAAGTTTGTTTAGTTTTTTAGGGTAGTTGTTATTCTAACCTAAGTTAATTTTAATGATTTTTATTTTATTTTAGATAAAAATGAAGCAACATATTGTTCTAACAATTGTTGTTCTAACAACGATATTGTGTATCAACACTTCATCAGCTGTCAAGGTCAAAAGCAAGGACATGATGCGTAAGAGTATTGTTTTTGACAAAAACACTCCTGATGTGTTTTATTGCCCCATGACTAAACCAACTGGGATTGATAAGTTGATTGTCAAGTAAGTTAAAATAAAAACTATTAACAAAAATTGTAATTAATTATTGTTAACATTGATTTAATTACAGGGCCCGTCCATTAAACAAACTGTGCGAACATGAAGGACGTCCTTTACCAGAAGATTACAAAAGCGATTGTTATCAAGACATCGATGAAAGCGACTTCGCCTGCAAGGAGAAATACAGGATAATGGTACAGTTGCGCAGCGATCGCAGTTACAAACCAACTAAACCAAATAAATTAAAACATTACACAAATTAACTAACAATCAACAGAACTAATCCAGTGATCAACAAACCAACCAATAAATGACTAACTAATCAGTGAAAAATACATAATATTGCATTAAATTTTAGGTTATGTTACATTCAAACACATAAACAAGGTTATGGATATTAATCACACAAATGTTTTATTGTGTTTTTACAGAAACGGATTAAAATCGCCGATGAAGCATAAAACAAAAGAACAAACTAAAAATAACACTAATCGAATAATTAATAATTTATTTTAATGTTTAATAATTAATACTAATATTAATAATAATAACAAATTACAAATGTTTGCAACAAAACAAAGCATGTGCACGTTTTTTGACATGTAATAATAACGAAACTTTAATTTGACGTTTTTTGCATTTTGACAATTGACAGCTGTCATTGTTTAGTTTTGTGACTAACAGTAAATTTGGTGTGGTGTGTTGGGTTTGGTGCTGGTTTTTCTCTACAAATTTATATTTATCGACTTTGATTCTTTGTTTGATCTTCATTCGTTCATTAGTTAGAGAAATCTTTCTAGTTTTTGTTTCTTTATTTTGTTTGTTTGTTATGTTGTGTTTGATTGCATCTTGGCCTTGATTTCTTCACTTCTTGACTTGTTTTCTGTTGTTTTTGATATTTATTTCGACAGTCACTGTCAAAACTTTTTATCTTTACAAACTTTTCGTAATTATTTGAACATTTCGTACGTTTTGTACTGTTTGCATTTATTTTTTACTTGAATTTTTTTTGTTCGTTTGTTTGTGTTTTGTTTCGTTGAACAAAATTTTGTTTATCGAAACAATACGAGTGTGGGCGAGAAGATAGTCGGTTTTGATGTCGAATTCGGTCGATTTACACAATCAAGGTCAAAAGGTCAAAACAGTGAGTATATGCAACTAATTCTACAAGTTTAATTATACAGGGTGTTAAAACTTAATTTGTCTAAAAATAATTTTTTGTTATCATTTTTGTTGTTTTGTTTTGTAATTGTAAAAAATTAATTTGTCGTAGATGAGAAAATATCCACCAGGTTCGGAAGAACCCTTCGATGGCAGTCGATTGAAGCGTTTTCTGAATATTGACGCTGAGTATTTGGAGAAGAGGTCGCCGCCTCCGTTCACTAAGTTGAAGCCACGTTTGAAGACTAAGAGTCGTCTGCGTGATCGTTTGGTTTTGTTGTAAAACAAAATTTATTATAAAACAACAACCTATTGATGTTTTTAAAATTTTTAATTGAGAATTTAACGAATTTAATGAAAATTACCTGATTGCTTAAAGCTTTAGTGGAAACTTAATAATTTTAATAAGGAAATAATTTAAACAATAAAAATAAGACTTAAGGCTTACGAAACTAAATTAGTATTAACCTAAAAATAAAACTAAGCCTTGTTTTATTTTGTGATTGACTTAATACAAAGTTTATGGCTTTTGTTGTGTCAATTTGTTTATTTTATTTGTGTTTTTAATGAATGTTAATGGCTATAACTTGATCTGTATGCAATGTAATGTACACTAACTGTTCCTATACTATTATAATAAACAATTAATTAATTAGTTTTGTATTTGTTGTGTGTTTTATTGAGTTTTTATAGAATTTCCGATTAAAAGCAGCTTGTCTCAGCAAATATTTTTGTTTGCATAGGAGTGTATGTGGGGTTGCCTATGCTATATGTTTTAAAGCGCATGCGTTATATTAAATTATCAAACTAATAAAATATAATTTACGCGGTTCTTAAATTAAACATATAATTGATTGAAACACTTCAACCAACTTTAACTTTATGTTGCGTTTCATCACGTTTTATGCAGTTTCTTGTGAGCAGGAGATGATATGTGGTGACTTGTCACTTGTCATTGCACTGTTGCCAGTGTTGGTGTAATGTTAGTTGCCTATAGTACTCAGTTTAAATGGTAAATCTGAACCACGAAAGTAATTATATTTAATTTTATCTTTTTCACAGCTGGGAAAAGCAGGAACAAATACTGGAGGATATGGATGGAGGTAGAATTTTTAAGGAACTTTGTACATTTTTTACCCAATAATTTGACATTATATTAAGGGTTACAGTTAGAAGCTGGTTAGAAGGCTGAAAAAAAGTGAATTTTCTAGAATTTTTTCTGAAGAAACTTATGAATTTATTCATTCAAAATTGTCTACACATATTATGGTATCATTTAACTATATTTTAAAATTTAGTACTAGAAAAAATATTTATTTGGAAAAGAGCTACAGCTGATTTCCTGGAGTTCTACTCAAAAAAGACGTTTTGCGGTGACCACGATATCTCTGAACTGGTTCATCTGATATTCAAAAACTAAACAGATTTTGTTAAAGTAATGTTCAATCTAGTAATTAATCGAAGGAATAAGCAAAATAATTTTTTTTGACAAAATGGCAGTTTCTCAAAGAAAAAAATCGATTTTTCACCGAGTTTTTAAAT
>JARJDS010003742.1:0-13869 GCA_030264155.1 Atheta pasadenae
AGATGGTCTCGTAAAAATACGTGAATACGACAACAGTGCCATGGAAACACTTGCCGATATTGCTACAAAACAAGAAAAGCTCGAAAAGAATTCTGTTGCAAAAAATGTCGCCACCGAGTTCCTAAAATTAGCCACCAAAAACGAAAACATTAAGACTGAAGAGAAAACGTTCGGCGTACCAACGAGCGTCGTGGCTAAGAGCGACCTGATTGTGAAGTCGGAAGAAAATAAGAATTGTATGATCTGCAACAAAACGTTCAACAAACCCTCGCAGTTGCGCCTACACATGAATATTCACTACTTGGAACGCCCATACCGGTGTGATTCTTGTTCTGTCAGTTTTCGTACTAAGGGACATCTGCAGAAACATGAACGGAGTGCGGGTCATCACAATAAGGTAAAATATTATTAAAAACATAAATATGTTTGTTGAAAAGTGACAATATTCTAAAAAAACTTTTTTGTATTTTTGGTTTTAGCTTTCGTCGTCGCCAGCGCAGTCATCACTCGAACCGCGGCCATTCAAATGTATCGACTGCAGCATTGCATTTCGAATTCATGGCCACTTGGCAAAACATCTGCGTTCCAAAATGCATATACTAAAATTGGAATGTTTGTCAAAGGTACCTTTTGGCCTGTACGCCGAACTCGAGCGCTCAAACAGTCTGCTCACAGAAATTAATACCGCAGACGGTGATCAATGTCTTGATAGTTTGAAGGTAATTACTTTAACCTTAAAAAAATTAAAACGTTAAATATTAATGATTTCAATTGTTTCAGGCTTTAGCTAGACGAATCTTCGGCAATGATCCGAGCAAATTTACTCAATTAAACGATGGAAAAACAATTGAGTATCAAAGCTCCGAAACAACTGCTAGTTAGTACATAACACTACGTGCTAAATTGTTTAATAAAATTCTCAATATCTGGGGATCGCATCGATCCACCCAAGACTGAATCGCGCGTAATACACACACAAAAACAAAATGGGACGCAAGTACACATTAGTTTTAACACAAAATAACGTCGGCCATTTTGACGCTGAATATATCCCAATAACGCAGTCACTAAATAATATTAAGAAGTAACTCCAAACTTGGAGTGTCTTATCTTTTAAGCGTTAGCTCTATAAGAAACGAAAAATTATATTATTAAAGAAAAAACTTAAATGTGATATAGTTGGTATAATTAATGCGAAGAAACGAGGATAAATGAGGAACATATAATAGAATAATATTTTAGTGAAAATGTTTAAACTGGAAACATATATAAGTTAGGATAAATAAGACGATTTAAAAGGTCCATGTTTACCGTTTTTCTAATTGATGTTGAATGATTGTGAATCAGGCGCAAACGAGTTGAATCAATTCGCGTCGTTAGATAATTATAATGATGGGGCGTTGTTTAGGTAAGAAAACCGTTTGATTTCTAATCGCAAATAGTGCAATTTTAACATCAAATCTGCTTTTAAGTGGCCTTTTAACTATATTGTCGAGAATATTTGTTGAGTTGAAAAATCTTTTAAGTCGTAGAATACAATATTGAAGTTTAGTTTGTTGAATATATTTGTACAGTGCTAACGCAAGAGACCTGTGCGATATTTCAGCACATTGTTCGACTATTTTTGTCCTCAATTACTACTATTATAATTAATAATTAGTGAAAAAATGGTCATGAAAATGAAACCAAGAGTACAACATTATAATTGTTACATGTACAATATTGCATATTTTGTTTTCGTTTATTATTATAAAGTCTGTTTTATTTAAAACTAAATCAATACGTTTTCAATACCCTAACTTGATTTTTAACCTAAAACCGCCATTTGCATCGGAACATAACCAAACTTCAACTTTTTTTTAAATTTACAAACAGTTATTATTACATAATTAAATTAAATAGCACTTTATTGCATAGTTGGTGACCGTTTAACATGAAATAATCCCGCAAACGCGTCCTGTAATGCACGCTCACAAGCTATAAACGATTTAAACCCACCGGCACGTTCCGCATTTGTTTCTTGCCTTATATGTTTCACAAATCCACCACTCGTAATCTCCTGAGTACTTGGTGCTCTGGGTCCATCCATAACTATTGTAACTGGTTTATAAATAAACAAAGGTCCTTCATCAATCTTAACAGGTAAAAATGAAGAATGCATTGATCCCCCAAACTTAACACCAGTTGAGAACTGTGATAACTTTTCTGGAACTTTAATTTCTGGTAATACAGTTTCTTCATTTTTAGTTTGGGCAAAATGTTCCACTATATTTGAAGCGCTTGCATTTGAAAACATTAGTTCATCCAGCAATGCTTCTTTCTGTTGTATTTTTTTCTTTTTTGAAGAAACTTCTTCCATTTTTATATAATTTCTTCTTAATTCATCCTGTTGCTTTTCAAGTTCAATGATTTCTTCTAATTCATATTCTTCTCTACCTAATTTTGTTTTGTTTTTCATTATAAGTTCACGGTTTTCTTTCTTGTACATTTCAATTTTTTTGTTTGTTTCTATGATTTCTATATCATTTACTAAATTGTAAATGATAGTTTCTACATCTTCCAGGTAGTCATTATATTCTGCTAATGTTGCAAAGTCTTCTTCTTTTTTATTGAAGTCTCTTAATACTCGTTTTCTTATATCTACTTCTTTTTCTACCACTGGATCTTCAAATAGTTGTATTCTGAAGTTGTTTCGACGTAAAGGAATTCTACATTCAGGACAAGAACCGGAACCTTTACGAAGCATAAAAGAGCATTAATTAAAGATTTACATATTAAATGATAATTTGTGATTACCTTTTAAAAACAATAAATCTACACAACTTTCACAAAGTGCATGACCGCAAACATTTACCATCATTTTTAATGACGGATTTTGAAATTTGCTGGTTTTACAGCGTGGGCACGTAGTGTCTTCCATATTTAATAGTTTAAACAATTAACAAAGTTTTAACAATAATATATCAAGACGTAATTTATTAACTTTTACACCTTTTACAGGTGTTTCAATATTTTCCGGCTGCCGTATTTTAGGTTATGAATTGTATGCCTAGTTGCATATAGTTGCGTGTTTGAACATAAGTAAATCTAATTAGTATTCCAAAAATAAATTAATTAACAACATAATTAATATCGAACAAAGTAAATTTCAACGTAGTTATATACATTTTATTTTATTTCCTACGGTTTTTTTACAAAAATAACGCACTTGATAAATATGCGCATGCGCAATTTTATTTATAAATGTCAAAACCAGTCTAGTCATAATTTGTGTATGACCACGTGCGTTTGATAATTTTGTAAAATTTAAGAAAAATACGTTAACTTTAAAATGGGTGTTGATACTGATTTTAATACGTTTGTGCAATTACATCAACCGCAATTATTAGCTTCTGGTGTACCGCAATTGTTTTGGAAAACATTATTTGAAAAGTTAACCACTGAAAACTTTGACTCAGGAAATACATTTCAACTTACACAAATTGATTATGAAGATGATGATAAAGATCCATATGACCCAGTGTTTCAATTGCAAATCAAACTATCTGAAGGTATTGCTGCAAATGACCCATCACAAATATATTTAGTTGACCATGCATGGACATATCAAGTCAATGAAGCTAAAGAACAACTATCTCAACATGAAGGGTTACTTCAAAGGATGTGCAATATTATGAGTGTCAATTTAAATCAAACAAAAGAAGAACTTATTGATGCTGTTTTTGAAGAAAGTTGGAGATATTCCAACACTTACTTTGTTGCAAGTGCAGAAAATGTAGAAGATAGAATGCCAGTGTGGTACATTATGGATGAAGTTGGTTCTGCCATGGTACATTCAGATGATCCAAACTTTAAAATGGTACCTTTCATATTCATTACACAAAATATAACATATTCTTTGATATTTCCAATTAAAAACTGTGAACATACTGATCTTGTCACCAGAAATTTTGTTGAAAAACAAACTGGTGATGAACGTGATGCATTATGTATTCCTTGGGTTTATAAAAACCTAACTAATTTATCATTTAAACATCTTACTGTTTCACCAGATTATTTTTTAAGTGGCCATATTAAAGAATCATTACCAATTTTAGAAAATTTGAAACTTAATGATCAACAAGAATCCAAGAAACTAAAAGTATTTGCAGAATATAAATTTATTCATGAATACTTAACTGATATACACTTTGAACTGGTTGATAATGAAGAAGAAGCTGATATTTTATGGTACACATCACATTTTAAAACATTTGAACAATTATCTAAAGATTCACCAACAAAATTTGTGAATCAGTTTCCTTTTGAATATATTTTAACAATTAAAGATTTACTTTGCCTTGTATGTCGATTAAAAAACACTGATAACTTTGTCGATATGCAAACACTTGAAATGCAACCAAAATGGCTGCCGGTAACTTACAACTTAAACACGGAAATACCTCAGTTTGTGAGTTATTACCAAAACCGGGAAACTAAAAACCTCGATAATCACTGGATTATTAAACCTTTTAACTTAGCAAGAGGTCTTGATACTCACATAACCAAAAATCTGAATTGTATTTTAAGGTTACAAAGTTCCGGCCCGAAAATTGCACAAAAATATATTGAACGGCCAGTGGTATTTGCAAGACCAAGAATTGGTAGTGTAAAGTTTGATATTCGTTACGTTATTTTACTCAAAAGCGTCAAGCCATTAGAACTTTATGTGTACAATAATTTCTTTTTACGTTTTGCGAATCAAGCTTTCTCGCTTGATAATTTGCATGTTTACGAAAAACACTTTACAGTGATGAATTATAACGAACAAGCGGCTTTGAAACGTATGCTTTGTGCCGAATTTAAAGAACAATGGAAGGACCAATTTGAAGTTTCTTGGGATTCAGTGGAGAAGTCTATAACTAAGATGTTGAGGGAGGTGTTTGAATGTGCGACTACAGAACCACCGCCATGCGGTATTTCTGAGAATCCACAAAGCCGGGCTTTGTATGCTGCTGACATCATGCTTGCACACGGAGATGATGAGTTAATGACTCCGAAATTATTGGAAATTAATTGGATGCCGGATTGTAAGCGGGCTTGTGAATATTACCCGGATTTTTATAATGATATATTCAAATTGTTGTTTTTGAACATTGAAAATGATGTTTTTACCAAACTATAGTAGTTGGTTGTGAAATAAATGTTTATTGTTTGATTTTTTTGATGTTGAGTGTTAAAATTTTATTTTTGTTTGTTACGGGAAATGTTTAGTTGTAATTTGCATGTAAATTGTTTGACGTTTTCAAGATTAAGTTCACCCGGCGCATGCGCGTAGAAGGTTACACTATTTTTGTATAAATTTTAATAATAAGATAAGGAAAACTTCTACTTTAACGAGGACGATGAACGTGTTATCTCTGAGTCTTTGTTCCAAAACATTTAAAAAGTTAGGTTATATTAATGTTAGGTTAGGATGTGTTATTGTGTTTACTTTGTGATAAAAGTGCACTAAAAATATTCATTGTCTGATAGTATTTGTTTTATTACTTGTTGTGATTTGTTTGCGGATTTAATGCGTTTGTGGTTTTATTGTGTTTAAAAACTGTTGTGTAAATTATCAGCACGAGTAATGTGTAAAGCACCTTCAGCTAGTTATTTTTTAATAATTAACATGTTGCCTGCATGAACTTGTAAACTGTTTTCACGTTTAAATTCCCAGGAGAGGGCAAGGTCGCATTGCCGCCGGTGTACCGTTCGGCGCGTGCGCTTTTTGAAAGTTTTAAACAATTCATTTATGTGCAAGATTAAAACTATTGTTAATAAATGTGTCATGATAAGCGAGGTATTTGTGATGACGACGACGAACGAGTTATGTGTTGTACATTTATACCAAAACCGCGAGAGATGTACTAAGCCAAACAACGCAAACTAATCAATAACATAAAAGTGGGACACTGTCATTGCCATATATTTAATGCAGATTCGACTAGGTGATACGCAACGGAGATGATGGCACGATAACAAAGTGGTGAGTTCATTTCGTAACTCATGTTAGAAATTAAACAATTCACATTTCACATCATTTACAATTTTACATCATCTGCTTTTTGGCTTATGCAGTTCGTTTGACACTTATCGTTTTGTAATGTTAAAACAAACGGTTTGCAACATAACGTCATACAAACAAGCAAGTGAAGTCTTTGCAAAAGAATGCAAACGCATTATTGTGATATTGTGAATTCAAAGCATTAGAAATCCGTTTGGTTGCTTGGGTTGCATACGCCGTAACCATGCAATTCGGCACGCAAGGGATTACCGTTCGTTTGCCATTGGCATCACTCGCTGCGGCATCAACATGTTTGCTCAATGCTCAAACACGCGTTGAAAAAAATCTGTTGACGTGAGCAGTTTGCCGTTCGGTTCGGTTGCGTTGCTGCTGGTCGGTCAACTGACAAAACACGTCATGCCCTGCCGCACGGCCCCAAGCATCTCTTAACAGTAGCACAGCACTCGACTGAACTATATTACACATTGTAAACTTTATGATAAGAATGATTTCGATAACGAACAGCATATATACGCTCGCATCCGTCTACTATGTTATCATTCCAATAGGCTATCTCACCAAGTAAGGTACGATTTGAGTGTTGTGATCCAAATAATCAATGTAAACTTTTCTGTTCCTGGAACCAGGTGGTGGTACACTGAAAAGGAGATGGCGGGAAAAGGGGTGGTACTGGTGACTGGGGGTGCTGGTTATGTGGGCTCACATACCATCATCGAGCTACTGAATTCCAACTATAGTGTTGTGGCAATTGACAATCTGGTAAACTGCTATGCTGAGAAGAATCAAAAGCCTGAATCCTTGAAAAGGGTTGAGAAAATAACAGGAAAACATGTTCTGTTTTATAATGTGGATATTAGGGATAAATTAGCACTGGAAAAAGTGTTCAAAGCTGTAAGTTTTCATTTACATTTATAAACAAATAGTTAACTAAACATTAATTAATTTTTTTATAGCACAAATTTGATTTTGTTATTCACTTTGCTGCCTTAAAAGCTGTGGGTGAATCAGTACAAATACCCTTGATGTATTATCAAAACAATATTGCTGGATCTGGGACATTGTTTCAGGTATAACTAACATTTATTTAATTAATTTTAAGTGTTAAACTGACAAATTGAAAATAATTTTTAATTAAATTTGTATAAAGTGTATTTGTTTTTGTGTGTTTAGGTGATGAGTGATTTTAATGTGAAAAAGTTAGTGTTTTCATCATCAGCAACTGTGTATGGTACTCCACAATATCTACCTATCACTGAGGACCACATAACAGGCCAAGGCTGCACAAACCCATACGGCAAAACCAAATATTTTGTTGAGGAGATTTTGAAGGATGTTTGCACATCAGATAAGGTTTTTATCATTACAATGTATTTTATGGCAAAGTTGTATTATTATTTATATACTACTTGATTAATTTTTTAACCTGACACTAAATAAAAATTCTAATGTTTTTCAGGAATGGCAAGTAATTCTACTACGTTATTTCAATCCTGTTGGGGCACATGAATCCGGATTAATCGGAGAAAATCCATCTGGAATCCCTAATAATCTTATGCCGTACATATCACAGGTAAAGAGCTTAATGAAATCTTTATAATTCCTTACATTATCCGTTTTTTGTTATCTCTTTATATAATTCTTCCACATCATTTCCAACGCAACCAACCAATCAGCGCAGCGCTCAAAGCAGCCATTTTTATTATTTCGTAATATCAACCGTAGAGGGCGCTTTCCCGACATATAATATTTTGTGATTGTAAATTAATTTTGTGATAATTATTAATTTAAACGATTTCTAAAGGTTGCAGTTGGTCTTCGTGAGCATCTAAAAATCTTCGGTGATGATTACGAGACACACGACGGAACTGGAGTGCGTGATTACATCCACATCACAGATTTAGCTAGCGGTCACTTAAAAGCGTTACAAAAGTTTAAAGATCCAGCATTTACCGGTTGGAAAGCGTACAATTTAGGTACAGGTAAAGGTTATTCAGTACTAGACATGGTAAAAGCTTTCGAAAAAGCGTCAGGACGTAAAATTCGGTACGAAATCGTAGAGCGTCGCGGTGGAGACGTCGCTGCTAGCTATGCCGATCCATCGCTTGCTAACCTCGAGCTCAATTGGGAGGCGCACAAAGGTATTCACGACATGTGTGCAGACACATGGAACTGGCAAGAAAACAACCCCAAAGGGTTTGAGAATTCCTAAACAAGAGGCATATACTTATATATATATATGTATTATTTAACCCTTCTTTAGAACCGGGCGTATTTATTTAGTTAGTAACGAAGAGTTTTAAAGCAGGGTTGAACGTTTTAAACTATTATTTTAATCAAATGACTATATATTTATTTAGACAATAGTATCAAGATTATTTATAATATCATGGGACTTAATTTTCGCATTTTAAAATGCATTTCAGTACATCTTGTGATATTTAACAAAATTATATGCAATATTTATTTGTCTGATTGCTGCAATATTCAAACATTTTATTTTTGTATTCGATTTTAAGACACGGATATCAAGATTGCCACTTCTTGTATCTTATATAAAACAGAGAGGTTATTAAAAAGGAATTACTTTTTAAATAAAACAATTTATATGTCTGACTTGCTTGCTTTAGTCAAGTTATTGCGTTACGATTGCATTTGTTCAGTTTGTTTTTCTTTTTCGCCGTCGTACATGTTGATTACAGCACGTGATAGAATACATTTTGTCATGTAGCAGGAACAATAAGCAGGATGTTCGATTTCTTCTGGGTTTAACATTGAAAGTTCGATATTGTAACGCCTAGAATTTGATTCTGCGCGTGACAATTTGATACTAACAGCAATGGGTTCGTCTTTTTCGACTTGTGCTTCATTTGGTAGGACAATCACGGTTTGTTTCCAATGTGTAGGTGGGTCATCCGGATCTGTTGATAGGATTACTGGTTCAATTGCGCCGAAAGAAGGAAATGTACATGTGAACCACAAAGCGACGCCTTGATAGAAAGCGTTTTGGTTAGCAACAAAAATATGTTCTAGTGAGATTGAGTTTAGTTCTTCAATTGTGACATATCTTAAATCACACCAGAAAACTGATTCGGGTACAGAAATAACATCACTTGCTTCTAAAATTATAGTTTGTGGTTTATCGGCTGCAGTTGATCTTAAATGTTTGGCAAATGAATTCATTTTAATGCCTTCCACATCATTCCATTGGGAATACATAGTTGAAACACTGTGATTGCACAAAAAAATATTAAATTGTTTTTTTTAAATTATAATTTTTGTAAATACCTGCATGGTGAAGCATAAATTGTAGCAGACTCAGGTATCATCATACCATCTTCTTTTAAATATTTATCTCTGGCTAAAATCACAGAATCCAACATACCTTCATGCAACAAATAAAATCCCATCCATTCAGATATTAAAATATCTACTCTAACATCACCAGGAAGGACTAAATCTTCCACTTTACTGTGTATTACCTGAATATTAAACAATTAACAACTAAATATATTATTTATACTGTTAATTTAACCTCAATAATATTTTCAAATCCATTTTCTTTAACAACTTCTTGTGCAAATTTGTGAGTATCACTGGCTTCTACGGCATAAACTTTAGCAGCTCCTGCTTGTGCACAAAATACTGATAAAATGCCAGTTCCTGCACCAACATCTAATACAACTTTTCCTTTAATATATTCAGCATTCTCAATGATAGCTTGTTTATAAGCTTTATTACGAACTGTGTCTTCTAACATAAGTTTATGTATCTAAACCATATAAAATAATGATTACAAAGCACAACAACTTTATAAAATGATAAATGTTGTTACCTGCAAGTCCTCATAGCTATGAAAATAACTAGTATCGACCGCTTGATCAATTTCCATGATAAATCAAATATGTGTTTTATTCCAAACTGTTACAAACCAAAGAAAATATGAACAAAACACGTGCGATGTAACACAATGCATGAAATTTGGTGTGTTTGTAGTTGCCTATGTTATAAAAATTTAAAAGAAATCTTGTTTTTTCCAGTTTTGTTTTTATTTTCTGTAATAATTTGATATCTTTTTCGCTCACATTTTAACATAACACTGTTTTTGTACAAAAAATGGTAACTATTGTTAATAAAACTAATCAAAAGTGAAGTCATTATTGCATATAAACCTAATTACATTTATAAGTAAATTTAAATCTCATTTTTAATTTCAAAAAGTTAAAGATCTAAAACTTCAATACGAATTATTAACATTGCCATTCTCGTGATCACTCACAATGTCAGGTTTTGGAATGAAATTTTCTTCTTTAGGTAAAAGAAGAACCACAGAAATTGCCATTAACATGTGCCACATTGAGTGTACATATTTATAATTACTCTGCGTTTGAAATAACGCAAAACCAAGTAATGCAACTAGTGCGACCAACAGTCCAATAGGAAGGTATATAGTCAAATAACGTTTACTGGGAAAAATTTTGATGTTGCCATTGTTAGCTTTTCGAAGATAATAGTTTTTCGTACCCCAACTAGCTAAGACAATAACAGCACCAACAGCAACAGGAATCACAAACACCCACAGCGATGTTTTGTCCATTGTAACAGCTCCACCTAAAAATATAGCCCCGGCAATGTGAAGAAGATGAGGGAATGGTCGACTTAGGTAAGCCATCGAAATCAACGTAACCCAAATTGCTAGTATTGCGCAGTAAAAGTCCAAAAACTGTAAAACATTTAAGTTGACTAGACAAAAATTTATCCTGTTTTCACCTGCATCACAAGCGTGATAAAACGTTGACGCAATCAAAATGGCAGCGTAGGTTAACGCTTCAATGTAACACGAGCGTTTGTACGCCACAAAGACAGTGATCATAAACGTAAAGTTACTGAAGACTAACAGGATTAGTTCAAGCCATATTGTGAATAAAGTATTAGCGTTTGAGTCATCTTTACAGTCCCAACCTAAAAAGAAATCAAAAAAAAAGCAAATAAGAAAAATATTATCAATTTTATGCGCATGCAAAAAAAACAATTATCAGTAATTAATTTTTATACAAACCTTTATAATTATTACTACAAACACATGTAGAATAAACATATCCTTCGGCCAAACCATACATACAGTGTCCATTACTTCCACAATCGTCCACACAAGGATACGAAGAAATATCAAACAAAATGGATGATTTGCAATCATCGCCATCCTCGATATTGGTTTTCAAACAATTGCCATCACAATCACATCCATTACAATCCACTTTATCTTCAACGACTACTTTCTCGCAACGATCCTGACATTTATGGCAATCTTCTCCACAACTTGCTTCACAACTATCCAAACATTCCCGCATCGAATCTTTACACTTTTTGGGACAATCACATGGTTCGCAAGCACCACAAAATAATTTAAAAGTAAGGTACCAATTTCCAGGCTCAGGATATGGAACCATGAATGTAGCATTAGTCACAGATGCATTTAAAAGTAAAGGACTTGTTGAGATTCTTGACATATACTGACACTTGTTCTCCCAGATAGGAACTTCAATAGCGCCACGATGAAAACAAGCTACAATCGTATGGTTTTTCGGTTCTTTATCTACATACATCCTTTTACCAAGTCGCTTAAAACGTGGTTTATAAGCCAACGCAATGTTTAACGTTCCACCAACGTCAAGAACATCACGAATCAAAAACTTTAAAGAAGTAAAACCCACACTTGTGATGTTAATATTAATTGGAACATAACCAGCATATTCTTCCATTGGTTCCAACTCATAGCCAAATTGAAAACTGTCAGTACTTATAGTTTTGTACATATTGTATTCATCGTATTGAATCGCAACAGGAGAATCAAATAGTTTTGATGTAATGTAGATTTGTGACGAGTTTAAATTAAACATTTCTTTGTGTTTTCTCTCAAGGAGCTGTTTATCTTCTTTGGTGAAGTTTAATCCTAACTTGGGCCAATGTTTTTTAGCTTTGTAAAGTTTTAGATTTTCTTCATACATAGGCGTCTCAATGAATTCAACTTTCAAGTTAAAATTAGTTGTACTTGGTTTTGTTTGACTTTTGTGTGTGGTTGAATCAACTGATAATACCTTAATGTAATAATCATCATCCCCCATTATTGATAATGGTATTACTAAGTCATCTTCAATTGTAACATTTGGGTGTGAAATTTGAGTTGAATGCCCAGAGACTAATATTTGTACTTTATCACAATCCAGACATAAATTAAATTCAGTGATGACTAACCTTATTTTGTACACATTCCATGGTAAATAAATTTTATATAATTCAGCATCGTCGGTTTTAAGTCTAACTGGTATTATTTGTTCTGATACAATTGGTGTGATGTTTACTTGTTGAACTAGTAGTGTTGCATCAACAAAACTGTGACACTTTGGAAATAAGCCTGAAAAACATAACATTTAATACTTAAAACAATTGATTCACAAAAAACATACCATCTTGTGTAATTCCTTTATCTTTAGGATTGACATAAGGGAAAAAAACGGCAGCATAATAAGACCCTGGATGAACATTTCCATAATAAATAGACTCATAAACTTGGTTAGTTTTAAATGTAATATTATTTATATCTTCTCTTCTTGATAACAAAAACCCTTTAGGAAAACTAGATTGATCTGGGTTGATCACAGGTGGTGCACCATATTGCATATACAATTCCACATCATGAGCAGGACACCCAAACATACCCTCACTGTTCCTTCCTCGAAATTTAAATGTAGCACTGATTGCATTTTCAGGTACATCGAAATGCATTATCACTGTATTTATATAATTTTTGTAAGTTTCCAAGTAGGTAGTTCGAGTTTGTGAGATTTGATTCCACTCTTTGCATGTTATTTCTAATATAACTATTAATATTATGTATAGTTGAATAAAAGCACCTTGGTATTTTGCCTGTGAATTTTGTTTTATAAAAAAATATGCATTATTGATTTTAATTGTTTAATTATTAAAATACAATAACTTACTTGTAGCCTCATAATGTGTCATGGAATGTGTTGTTCTTGCATGGATGAATGTTTAGATGATTGAATGATAGTTGACTTCCTGTGCTACTTTTGGATCCTTATCTCTTTTGTGATGAACGTTATATATGATGAATATGTTTTGCGCGTTATACATTGTGACGATTATGTTGAATGTTTTTTTGTTTTAGGTTGTGATAATCGGTAACTGCGATAAGATTATGAGATAAGTGAAATATACTATGAATAAATACAACAAAGTTTTGGACGTTTTGTAGTTATCTGTTTGCTTTGTTTCACTTTGTTAACAATTTGTTGGTTAATGTAAACAGAAAGTGAAACTAGCACAACACCCACAACACCATACACATCCTTAGTGGGGAGCTTCTACTTCCGTTTTAACTAGTTTAACCAGAAGAAACTTTGTTCGCCTTAATTATTAACACATTAAAAATGCATACCAAGATATCCAATATAATATTTCTGGTGTAAATTTTCACCATCTGTCCAAATCCGTCAAAATCATGCAAAAATATTGTACGGTTAAGAAGTTATGAGCATAAAAGGACATACATGTCGATTGGCTATCCGCTATAGCGCCAAATCTGTAAATTTTCGTCTAAACTTTTTTTTTATTTGTACTTATAAAAAGTACAACACATGTCCAATACAAGTTTCTAAAGGTAATTTGATGGGGCCGATTTAAATTCGGTGTAAAAAGTTAAAAAATTCTAGCCGTTTAGAAGATATGACCAAATAAACATAGTGAGCACGAAGAATTTGTGCAACTTTGGTCGACCTAATTATTAACACATTAAAAATGCA